>JANTPZ010142293.1:0-17114 GCA_025593235.1 Vachellia pachyceras
TCCAACCATTATGATTTTCCATCCAAAATAATAACCATTGCCACAATGTTATGCAAAGGGAATATTTTTGGACCAAAATCATGGTTATCATTAAAAGGTAAAATATCAGACAAGTTATTTGCTGCCATGAATAAAAAAGGGAACATGATCACTTTTAGATCACATTTTGGTATGATATTTTGCTAATGAGAAAGGAAATTAATACATCAATGGAGATTGGAAGACACATCTATCAAGCCAGGAAAAAAACTATAGTCACTAGCTCAAAAGAATTTGGGCAATACCATATAACCCCAAAGGAAATATCCCCCAAAGAAAAGCCATTTGCTGAAATCCATATTGAGAATGGAAAACAAATTTAAGGACATAACTTATTGCGGAATTGCACTTTCCAGAACTTTAGTATACTTGAGAAGTCATTGACAGAGACAAGGTTTGCAGCAACTTACCGTACTTGTCACCAGGTTTGCTCTTAGAAATACTCTCTCGTAGGTGTTCTATCATCTTGTTGGCAGCTTCTAATTCACAGATATTATACAAATACAACTTTAAAATGCAGTTACGATAGCCATATCTCATAGTCATAGCGAGAAAAGAAATTTCTACCATAAGTTGCCCAATACTCCTTCACAACATCAGATACAGAGACCAAGTTGTCCCCAGGTTTCTTATCCTTGTTGTGGTGTGCAATGATAGAAAGCCAAGATAGTACAGCCCTGTAATTCAGAAACAGTTAGAGATGGGTAGATTCACTACTATATGCAATGTCTTTCACGATTCTAGTAACAAGGCCATAGAAAGCATAATAGAAATTTCATATTATTCTAAAAGGCAATAAGAAATTGAACCAAGTTTGAAACTGTCGGAAGAGAAAATATAGTATAGTTCCACTTTTTGGAAATAATATGCTCAGTTCTGCATGCTTGACAATCTGTACATAAGGAAATTGGATACTTCTCGTAAATACTGTATATAGGACTTGCAAAATACAGGTGGGAAACTTACCAAATGCCATCCTTCTCACGAATATGATCAGAACCTGTTCCAAAGCTTTCTTCTCCACAAGTTGACAATTTTTCAGCATCCATAAGATTCCCAGAAAATTTCTATCTTGTGGGGACCTAAACACAAGAAGTATACATCAGTATTATTCTTGTACTATACATCAGTATTATTCTTGTACTGTACAATCACCAAAGAAATAAAAATAGATTTGCTCCATATCCACCGATCTCTGCTCCATTCTCTTTCCATTTACTCTATCATACAATACAGATTTATAGGGTTTTACCAAAGAACAGCTAGCCCATGATTGATTAATTCAGCATTGCTTAATAGCCCTACCACAGCTCCAATAAGAGCCCAAACTCTATGTTACAATATTCTTCTTTCAACACGTAAGTAGTTTCACTCCTACAATACAAAGAGAAACATTTCTAAAAGCATTTATGCATAAGGCACAGGCAGAGCCACTTTCTTTTGGCTTTGAACAGGTAGGTAAATAATGCTTTTCAGCACAGCCACTACCTTATGGGGCAAAAGGGGGCGAGTATGATTAAAAGAAGGTGTACCTATGCACCTCCACCAGTATTTAGACAACCAATCTCACCTCCACTAGAGGTTATACGCTCTCTCCTAACAGAAGGACAACAAAGTAAATGCAAAAGGCCATGTATGAAAAACACTGATAAAAACTTGCTCCCCTTCATTAGCTTCTAGCCTATGATCTGCTCGTCAATTTCAAGCTGTCATTCAAGCATTTCTGCATCCACGCGGGCGGAAGAGTGGTGTTCAACGAGCTGGAGAAGAATTTGGAACTTGAACCGCACCGCATCGAAGCTTTGAGAATGACGTTGCACAGATTTGGGAAAACACCGTCGAGCTCAATCTGGTACGAATTGGTATACACAGAAGCGAAAGGGAGAATGAGAAAAGTGAATAGGGTTTGGCAAATTGCATTTGGGAGCGGATTCAAGTGTAAAATTGCAGATTTTAAATGACCCTGAGAAATGTGAAGCCATCGACCGCTAAGGAAGCTGCAAAAGCTGAAGGTGCTACTTCGGAATCAGATGCCAGCACAGAGGTATAGGCCTGATGGCGGTCGCTGAGGACGTGCCGAGTGTGACGACTGTTGCTATGCTGGAGGACTGGAGTTGCTGGTTTTAGGGTTTAGAAAGGGCATGGAAGAATGGAACCAAGAAAAATAACAAGGCGGATTTACATATCACAATTCAGACGGGTGCGCTCAAAATTTAAAGAGGGAAATTGAAAAAAGAAAAACAACCCTCCAAAATTTAAAGAGGGAAATTAAAAAATATATATATATATAGTAAATTTTTTACCCTTCTAAAATTTCATGATAAAAGTGAATATGAATAACTCAATATTATAGTAAAAAATTCTCTTCCCTAATTTGGAAAATTAAAGAGGAATATAATATTCTTCGCTAATTGGATAATTTAGAGAGGAATATAATATTCAAGTCGTTGCTAATTTTTTCGCTAATTAGAGAGGAATATAATATTCCTCGCTAAATTATTCGCTAAATGGGCATTTTAGAGAGGAATATCCAAATCATCGCTAATTTTTCTCACTAATTTAGACATTAGAGAGGAATTTAATAGTCCCCGTTAAATTCTTCGCTAATTGTGTTATTTAGAGAGGAATTTCAAAATCGTCGCTAATTTTCCTCGTTAATATGTGATTTTCTAGTAGTGGACGTTCTATCATGTGTTTAATAACTTTACGATCTTCATTAATTTTGGTATTACTGAATGATAAATAGTTGGATTTTTACCAATATATAGTATATATGTTTTCTTTTCTTAATATGAATAAATAAAGCAATTCAACAATTGTTGGTTGATATGTCATCAAGCAGTCTCACACCTCTTAAGAAGAGAACATAATAAGTTAATTTGAATTTAACTTAGAAAGCGCAGTTGTTATGACAGCCTTCAACCTTTAATACCCCCCAATACGACATGAATTAACTTTGATTTCAAAACAATTTAGAAACACTTTGAATTATAGATAAAATGATATAATATGAGTCAGTGAGGAAACAACCTTGATGCATAGTTTGTTTAGAAGGCCAGTACAGAAAAGTGATAAATCAATTTTTTAATATTGAAAATATGATGCTTCATTTTGTGAATATTACAAATTAAAACATTCCTAAAAAATTCTCAACAATCACCCGATAGTGTTCAGAATTAGAGTCCACTATACATGGTTTCTTATTACCAAAATCAAACGGCTTTGTTTGATTCATGTTTTAGAGGTCTAAACCAAATCAGACGTAAGCCAAACAAACCGATATATGTATTTATTTTTGTGATAATTTGTATGTGGTCTAATCGTTATTCTCTTTAACCATAATTAATAGATTTTGAGTATAGAAACTTATATTAATAATTGAGAAAAACTCATAAGGTTTAGCAAATTATTTTTTTAAAAAAATAAAATCAGTTATCTTAAAAGAATATAAACAAATTTATTGAGTTCCTGGATTCAATTTTTGGCCTGTGGCCACTACTCTTTTCATTCTTGTTTTAATTTTGTTTTTTTAGCCTTTTAAGTATTGATGGAGTGATTAAATAACAATTGGACCAAAAGGGAATAGGAGATTAGCCGAACTGCTCTTCGACATCTTTAAAGGGTAGGCATTACTATTTATTTAGTGATAATTCTTTTTGGGATTATTTAATTTTAACTGTCTATTGGAGATGTTCATGAAGTAGGAAAGAGTAGAAACATAATTTTTTTAAAAGGTAAAATATGACACATACATATCTAAATAAAAAGTAACGATAAACAATGATTGTTATTAAGTAACCACTACTATAAGCATATAAATAAATATTTCATAAATAAAAAAAACTGTGAAAACAACTACGTTTGATTCTTCTTCAATATTACAGAAACATAATATATGTATATGCGTGGGTGTTTATGATTTAATTTAATTTAATTTAATTTTCTTGTATGCTGAAGGCTTAATGACGAGCTGTTTTCCTTGCGTCACCTTTGGTCAGAACGCTGAAGTGATAGACAAAGGCATTACAAGTGAGTGAGTGATGAGTGATTAATGAATGAAGCTTTCATTGATTCGTGATTAATGAATGAAGCTTTCATTAAGTAAAACATAAATTTATATATAATAATGATCATTCTTAATTGGAATTAATATGTATATTAATTTGCAGGTTGTGCATGCGCTGGTAGGGTGTGCATGCTTGTACACGTACATCTACATAAGCAAACTGAGAGGCCTCTTCAACTTACCAGAAGACCCCTTCAATGATTGCTGCGTTCACTATTGTTGCTCTCCTTGTGCTTTTTGCCAGGAGTACAGGGAGCTCAAAAACCGTGGACTTGATCCTTCCTTAGCTGTGTGAGTGTGTGTGTCTACACACACACACATTTCAACTCACTAGCTAGCTAGCTTTAACTCATCCTTTTTATTGATTATTTCTGTTAGTTATATTCATGAATATTTCTAATATAGTAATAGTAAACAACAAGTAGAATGAGCCCACTCTTGATGGCTGCCCATGGAAGAAGAAGAAGACGACGATGAATTTTGAATGCTCTTAGTTCGATTTCATGGATTCCTGTATCTGTGAGAGACAACCTTCTAATTCTAAATTGAATCTCCCGCCAATCCCACTGAAACACTTGCACAGTTATCTGTGAAATCATAAATAACTGAATATGGTTCTCTATGTCCCACACGCTTGTAAAATGAAGCATCCGTTGCATCACGGTAGCCTTATAAACCTCCTTCTTTCATCTCTTTCCCCACAACACAAGCATTCACTTTTTCATACCCAAGCCACCCTCATTCGGAACCTACAAAATTCCAAGGATTTCGCCTCTGTAACCTCGATACATTCCTACGTTATCAAATCTGGATTCTTGGACCGCATCTTCACCATCAACCAGTGGCGGAGCTACTCAATGTTGAGTGTGGGCAATTGCCTCCACTCAATTTTTGGGTGTATATATAAATACTTTTTAGATTTTTATTTTGCACCCACTGATTTTTAAGATTTGAACCCACTCAAATTATTTA
This sequence comes from Vachellia pachyceras, assembly GCA_025593235.1. Classification (NCBI taxonomy): domain Eukaryota; kingdom Viridiplantae; phylum Streptophyta; class Magnoliopsida; order Fabales; family Fabaceae; genus Vachellia; species Vachellia pachyceras. Next base: position 5,078 of record JANTPZ010142293.1, read on the forward strand.
TATTTGCAAGCTTATTATCATTTGTTTGAAAATAAAAAATTTGCCCCACTGGTCTAGGGTCCTGACTCCCCCACAGCCATCAACCATATTCTAAATTCATATGTTAGGCTGCTGAGAATTGATTGCGCACACAAACTCTTTTATGAATTGCCTGAGCCAAATGTGGTGTCCTGGACATCGCTTATGGCTGGTTACACCGGTGAGGCTCGACCTGAATCCACACTTTGGCTCTTTCAGAGAATGAAAGAAAGCTCTGTTCCGCCCAATGAGTTTACTTTTGCCACTCTGATCAATTCTTGTTCACTTTTAGCTAACATCAAGGGCGGTAGAAGCACTCATGCTCTTATTGTGGTCATGGGTTTTCAGTCCAATCTTGTAGTGTGTTCTTCCGTTATTGATATGTATGGGAAGTGCAAAAGCTAGGATTATTTTTTACTCAATGGATTGCAGGAAGTTTCATGGACTTCAATGATCACCGCATATTCTCAGAACGCACTAGGACACCTTGCCCTTCAACTGTTTAAGGAATACGGTAATTTGAGGCTGGGCAGTCCAAATCATTTCATGTTATCTAGTGTAATCAATGCTTGTGCAAGTTTGGGCAGTCTTGGTGCTGGGAAAACCACTCATGGGGTTGTGATCCGTCTCAAACACGATGCCAATGATGTGATTGCGAGTGCACTTGTGGACATGTATGCCAAGCGTGGCTGTGTTAATTATTCTTAAATAGTCTTCAAGAGAATCCAAAATCCCTCGGTAATTGACTACACGTCAATGATTGTTGGTGCCGCGAAATATGGAGTTGGTACACTATCTCTGCAACGTAACTATCAAGAAATGATTGATAGAAGAATCAAACCCAATGATGTGACCTTTGTTGGAGTGATACATGCTTGCAGCCATTCAGGTCTATTAGATGAAGGGCTTGAACTGATCAACTCCATGAACAGCAAATATGGAGTGAAACCTGATGCTAAGCATTATACATGTGTTGCGGATATGTTAGGTCGAGTTGGCCGAGTTGAAGAAACCTACCAATTGGCGAAATCTGTCAAAGTTGAAAATGGCGAGGAAGAGGCTTTGTTGTGGGGTACCCTTCTTTCATCTAGTAGGATTCAAGGAAGGGTAGACATTGCCCTTGAAGCCAGCAAAAGGCTGATAGAGTCCAACCCACAAGCAGCAGTGCCTTGTGTTACTTCATCCAATATATTAGCTGGGGATTGGGAAAATGCTTATACTCTAAGATCGATAATGAAATATACTGGAATTAGAAAGGAACCTGGGTGCAGTTGGATTGAGATAAAGGAATCAACATACTTGTTTTATGCTGGAGATGTTTCTAGTTGTGCTCAAGGGAGTAAGATGCTGAGTTTGCTGAGGGAATTGGAAGAGAGAATGAAGGAAAGAGGATGTGTGGGGGGAGAAGAAACATAGTATAGTATTTAGGGCTCAATAATAATATATGTATTGTAATATTCAAGACTTAAATAGTACAATGCTTTCAGTAACCTTAAAGGAATATTTCAGTGAATATGCTAATGGCCACAACAGATATTTACAGCAGAATATACTATCAATATATTATTGTTTATAACAGTAAATATATTTATGCTAATTGATTATGCTCTAACAGGAGACAAAGAGTTGGTGTTTATTGATGTGGAAGAAGAGGCCTAATAGCAAATTATGAGTTTTCATAGTGAGGGATTAGCATTGGCCTTTGGATTAATTAACTTTCCTAAAGGAGCCATAATTAGAATAATTAAGTACTTAAGAATGTGCAGGGGTTATCATCAGGCATTCAAACTGATAAATGATATTGTAGAAAGAAAGTTTATTATCAGGAATGTGAATAGATTTCATCACTTCAAAAATGGCTTATACACTTGTAGAGAATTTTTGGTGAAGATATATGTGACATAGCTTATATATTTATTTTTTTACTTAAAGAAGATAAGTCATCAAAAGTTGAAAAATGTGATTAAAGAAGAAGGCTATTAGAATGTTATCAACACTTTCTACTTTTATACAAGACAAAAAGGGTTAATGTTGAAGAGAGAAAATGCAAAAAAATAGGAACAATAAATAAAATTGAAATTTAGTCACATTGAAAATAGGCTTCAATTCCATATATTTGTGTGGCGTTTGGAACTGTTAAAAGATTATTGAAATATGAAATTTATCATTGGGAAAGTAATAGGTAAATGAATTAATGAGATCTCGGTAGATTTTTATTTTTACCCACTTACATCAACAAGTCGTTGTAGTATAGTGGTGAGTATTCCCGCCTGTCACGCGGGCGACCCGGGTTCGATCCCCGGCAATGGCGATTGGTTTTGCTTCGCTTATTTTTTTTTTTTTCAGTTAAAAAAAATTCCAAAAAGGGGCAGTTTCTCCACCCTTGCTTTCTAGGGCTTCTGTCCTTTTCCCTTGCATCGAAGTCTAAAATTCCGACCAAGAAACATGAACCTCTCTGCTTCATTATCATCATCTAGCTTCCCCAACTTAAATCGTTGTTTCCGCTTCTCAAAGCCTTTGGTTTCATTCCCCTCTTCGTATGGTCTACAGTCTCTTTTTCGCACTAAGAATTCTTTGGCCGTATCAGCTTCAGTAACCACGGATGCAATGAGCACGGAGCCCGTGAAGCCCAAGAATAAGGACCCATGGCTAATCGTTGGCCTTGGAAATCCAGGCAAGAAGTACGCCGGTACTCGCCACAATGTCCGTACACACTAGCTTGGCTTTCTCTGTTATGTTCTTCCTCTGGCTTTTCCAGTTTCAGTGATAATAGTAAAGTTCAGTGCCACGGCCACCACAGTAGTAGCTGTTGTGCCTGGGAGAATTGTCCCATTAAGCAATAGGTGCTTTCAAAAGTCATTCATTTTAGTGCTTAGATTCTCTCAGAACAACTTCATCTGTTCACTGTTATAATATTTATTGATTTGGTGCATCTTTTTTCACTAGCACTAAAATTATAATATCTTCCAGGCAAGTTGACTTGTTTGCCATCGTTGGGCTGAAAATTAGATATTGCTTGATTCTAAAGTTACTGGGTGTTGTCTAGTGGTAGGGTTGTGAGTTAGCAAGAACTGTCTCGGATTCAAATCTCTTCTCCATCATGTGCCAAAGAAAGAAGATTTATGAGAAATCCTATATATCCTAATGTGATGGGTACTCCTTTTTGTGCTTGCCTGTTGCACAAGTTATGGGTGAATAAATTGGATTTCTATTATGTAGTCTCATATGTTACTTACTGCTTTTAAGAAACTTCCTCCATCTTTAAAGCATACTATATATAGCTTATGAAATAGTAGAAAGTAGTTTTCATATTATTCGTTAGAAACTGCTAGCATTATATGATGCCTTGTAGATGATTGGTTGGGTTGGAGCCAATTTCAGTATTTGTTCGCTTACTTCATTTCAAATCATCATTTCAGGTGGGTTCTGAGATGGTTGATGCTATAGCTGAAGCTGAAGGAATACCTATGAGCAGCGTTTCCTTTAAAGCCCTGTTTGGAAAAGGTGGAAACTTTTTTGTTCTCTCTTGTTAATTGGGCGATCATACAGGCATGACAGTCATGTTTTAGAAATTTTTCTTGCTAGTACACTATGGCTGCTCTTTTACTTTTTTCCGTTGTCATTTTTATTATGATCATATTTATAGTCAAGTTGAATCAAAGAGAAGTTTTATGCCAAATCGCAAACTTTCTATATTTTTGTTCATGTTCATGCATGGCACACATTATGGTGCAAATTGCTGTCATATTTTTGAGCTTTGGCTCTGTTAATTTTTCACACAGCTTGTTTGCCTACACCATTTTAATTTAGATTTCAGAATGCTTGGGAGAAGGAAAAAGGGTGTCATTGAAATATTTGGGAGTAGTTATTTTGGTTGTGCAATGCATTTTAATGAAATCCGTTTTCCTATCTCAGGTGTTATAGGCGATGCACCAGTTATACTTGCAAAACCTCAGACTTTCATGAATTCTAGTGGTGAATCAGTAAGTATGTTGGCCAGAGAATTCTTATGTGTAATAATATGGTAGGTGTTAGAATCTGGAAGTTAGAAGTAGAAATAGGGGGAAGGGGAAGAAAGAGAGAGTGAAAGAGTAAGAAGAAGAGGAGCTCTAGAAGCGGAATCTGTAATTATAGAGAAGAGAAAAGAAGAATGAAAGAAATAGAGAAAAAAGAAGAAAGGAAGGGGGGAAGAGGCTAGGACCAGAATCTTAGTTCTAGGGAGACAAATGAGAGAATCATAACTTCATTTATTCATTCCATATTTTGGTAGAATACATATATGATATTTATATATAGCCTGGCACATAAACCGAAAAATAACTACCTTATCCTATCCATAAAAACTGACAGTAACCAACAATGGACACTTGTAAAAATTAACACGACACATAGTAAAATATAAAACACAAATAACTTCCTAAAATAAACTAGTTTCCTATCAGTAGGTCAGCAGTGTTGACTGGAGAATACTGGATTTATGACTATCTTCTTGATGAACCTTAAGGGGTTTAATAAGATCCCATGATTTAGCAATGGCAAATTGTTGAAGAGAACAGACATGATTAAATACTTTTGCTTTGTGTTTAGCATCCCTTAGAGTGGCTTTGTTGATGTCTGTGTCTTTCTTTATGACATTATTGTGCTGTTGACTGACTGGGGGTCAAATCTATTTTGAAGGTTGGGGCCCTTGTTTCATATTATAAGATCCCATTGAAGCAAGTACTTGTGCTACTCTCTATGCTATAACTTCTCATGTGCTTTTTCTTTGAGACCTGCAAAAGTGGTGGGGGTATTTGAAACACCAATTGCTCTTAACAAATCTCTTGTACAGATCTTTGATGACTTGGATTTGCCTTTTGCAAAACTGCGGCTGTTGCCAAAGGGGGGAGATGGAGGTCACAATGGGTAATTATGATCTTTTCATGTGCTCATTTTTCAATACTGCTTCATTTGTCCAAGTCTAGTAAGTCATCTTGTTGAAAGTATAAACTATGATATCCATCATGATTTTAATTTCATATACGAGCTTCAACTTCATTTGATAGTAGAGAATGTTGCATTTATCTTTCCACAACTATAATTTGGCTGTGAAAATGTCTTTGCTTAGTTTGATAAATAGTTAGCTGGCTTACCGTTACCTGTGCCATAAAATGTAAATAGGATCAACTTTTGAAAGTCAAATGGTCATTCTGGAAACAAGTAGAGAATATTCTTGTTTGTGCAGTGATTGGCCTACATCATTTATCTGCGTGTTGAAGTGAATGGAACGTGACTAAATTTTCCAATGTCTAAGCATGGTCATGATTCAAAAACGCAAAATTAAAGTATTTCCGTTGTCTGTAGAGCTACATATTTCTCCTGAATTTCAAAATCCTTGCCCATCCTTTAGGCTTCTAACAAGTATTGGTGACCCATGAAATTGGCTTCTTTCTGTTATTGCCTTTGTATTTTTACTTTAATTCATGATGTTCAGCCCCCCTTCTTGTATTTTTCCTCAAAGTTATCTCAAGTTATTCGGTCCTCATCAAGGTTAATGGGATGGTCATTTATCTGAGTAATATTATCCTCTTGTTGTGCTTGTTTCTTGCTGAAGGAAAGATATGAGGCATTAATGTTCGTGTTCTTGCTTTTTGGCAGAATGAAGAGTATTATAAGTCACTTCAAAGGGAGTTCTGATTTTCCTCGATTACGAGTCGGTGTGTTTGGAAGGAAAAAATCAAGTTGTTGCCTTCATTGCATATTTGTAGTCCTCTGTGATGTTTATTTATCCCCAAAATTGATTGCTGTTTTAGGCATTGGACGGCCTCCTGGGAAAATGGATCCTGTAGGATTTGTTCTTCGCCCCTTCACTAAACAAGAAAGCCAAGAGGTACGTTTTCTTACCGTTTAATAGGCCGAAAATCCTTCATTACATGGTTTTTGGGTTCTGAATGTTGATTATATATAAATTATATTTCAGCTGAATTTTACATTTCAAAAGGGAATGGAAGCAATACGGATTCTTTTGCTGGAGGGCTTTAACAAAAGTGCGACATTCGTTAATACTGCCAAGAAATTAGAATGCTGAATTTGAAGATCCTTTTGTCATTTACAGAACATACAAGATGACAGTTTAAGGATATAGTGCCAGCACAAACTCAACACTGATTTTTCATTCGTGAGTTTCCGACGGCTGATCTTTATGTAATCGCATTCATTTTTTAAATTCTATCTATAGGTATTAGCCTAAACAAATTTTTTTAGCTTGAAAAAGATTCCAAAAATATATATTGTAACTTCAACCTCTACACTTCATGACCCTAAGGAACATAAAGAAGATTAACCTTCATGAAGGTGTTTCTCCTGGGTCAATACATCTGTTTTTTTTTTTTTTGGGTGTGGGGGCGATGGGGGAGGAGGGTTTCAACTGTACCAAAAAATCAAGTTTTGCTTTGTCACTATTAATGATAACTACCCCATTTTTTTTCAAGTATTGTTATTTCACTTTGATCTAACATTGATTAAGTACTATTTGTTTTACATATTTTTCTATTTGAGATAATCATGTTCAAAGCATTAAACATAAGTATTTCTCATAATGAAGATCTGAACTTTTAGTTCACATGTTGTGAAAATTAACCGATTTTGCTAGGCTTAATCCATATGGCTGTTGGAACAATTTTATATAAAAAGAAACGAAAACCCAAGAAAGGAGTGAAGAAAAAGCTCCATAATTTAAGGTCATGTTAAAGGGCCAAACCTATGATTGCATGTGAATCAATTTTCAAAGCGACACACAAGCTTTTTGGAAGTTCTTGAAGCACTTGTGATTGACCTACCCTCTCCTTTTTCGTCAATGGCGTGATTGATGGCTCTTGGGATCTCAGATCCCACTGTTTGTCTTTGCATGCACGTGACTACTTCGTCCTTATGCTAGAATATTGCTTAAATCATTGCCTTCTTCCCTTTATTTATTCATGCATGTGAAAAGAATCTACTCAAATCTGGATTATTACTTCATCACTATTATTTTATCCATGTCTTCAAACTCTTGATATATCATCTTAACTTGCTCATTTTGGCTAAAAAATTATATTAGTCTAATGGATCAAAAGTTGGTTTATGTTAGGGAAAATTACAGAGAAATTTCAGGTGAAAAAATTATTTTCTTTAAATTAAGTTGAGAAATTTACAATTTATCTTGTGTGTTTCAAGACTTACAAGTTACCTATAATTAATATACTTTTCAATTTTAATTATATTATAATACTTTAAAAATGTCTCTTTTCCACCTTTTCTCCAGTTTAATGAATATAGAGAATCATTGGCGTTGTAATTGACAAAACTGAGATTTAGGAACTGAAAATATCCCTATTCAAAAATGAGTGTAATGAATTAGAATCGTTATTTCTTTCAATAATCGTGTTTTCTTTCAATAATTGTGAAAATTTCACTCCCCTTCTAGCTAGCTAATATTCAAATGCTTCTAAAGAATTCTGAAAGTTCTTTGCACCCCTCTGGACCAAATTAAATTATTATATGGGCTAAAGAACATCGATGCCCCTTGCTTTATTTTTATTTTTTTTTGGGCTAAAAGTCAACCATCGATTGGAGCTCCGACGGCCAACCATCACCAATGGCCGCCTATCGTAGCTGGGGGTTGCTGAAGGTTGATAAGAGCTCCGGCCACCAAAGAAAGCTTTGGCACCAGTAGACAAAAAAATTAAAAAAAAATAAATGGAATATACTTTTTAATGGGTTTTGATTTTAATCCTAAATGCGTTGGTAGCATACACCATCATACTTAATGGCATTGATGCCACATCAGTAAAACTAACATGGTTAAGCTCGATATGTACTTGTGTAACTACAAAGACAATCTCTTGCTTCTTTGGTTTGGACAGTCTCCATGGATGGCCTCTCCAGATATGCAAGTCGTGTTGTTCTCGTTCCTTTTCATAGCTGTCCTGGTCTTCTTAATTAGCGCTGGTTTGAGAATATGTAAAGAGAATGATTTTATAGATTTTAAATTAAATATATGAGAGGTGTTGTCCCAAATTATTACAACTTGGTTATGAATCACTCCCCAAATAAATATAAGCAACATAAATATATTAAATTATTATCTCCTTTTTTTTTCTTAAAAAAATATGATATCTTTATTTATGAACCTGTTCAGCGAATGGAGGCACGATATCCAGTGTCCCTCTGTCAATCTTGTCTCAAATCATTTTGTCCTGGTCGGCCACGACACATAGATTCGATCACATGACTTAATCATGCAGTTCATTTACTGTAATGGGTTCCAACATCACGCAAATTTACCAATCATGCCATTACATCACAAATGTCATATATTTGAGATCTCCAAATACAAAGGTTACCGACTCAGAATTTCAGAAAATGTAAAAGCAAAACCAAGATCATACCTAATTTTTTTGGATTTCGACATTAATAAATATAGAGTTCTTATGGGGGAACGTACGAAAATGACTAAATAATTAAATATACATTGGTTTAACATTTATTGGTCAAGAAGCCCACTACTGATTTAGCCAGATCGAAGGTGACACGCGTCCCTTGTTGCTGCACGTTCCCGATGATGGACAGAGACGACGATGACGGAGCAAAAGCGAAGCAGAATGTGCCCTTCGAGTCCACCGGAATCAAGTAGTTCTTCGCCGGCAACGCCAACGACTTCCCACTGCTGAACTGAAACGACAAAGTCGGCACTTTCACTGACTCCAGCGACGACAAATCGTAGCACGTGTCAAACAGAGCAAACCCGCCGGCTGGCTTCAGGTTCCGAGTCAGTCTCACGAACGCGTCACGAACTGAATTATAAGCGTCGGACTGTAGCCTAGTTATAGCGGTGCCCGAGTCGACGATGATTCCGCCGCTACCTGATTGGTCCAGCGCGAATGTAGACGGAGGGATACGGACTGTTTTCCCTCCGACGCTCACTCCAATGAGTTCAACGTAGTAAAACGAACCTAGCTTCTGGTTTTTCCGTAACGGGGCGGTTACTGAGTCATAGGGTGTGGGGGAATTGAACTCAAGAGTCGACAATTTGTCCGTGTCGCGATCAACCAGGCAGTAAGAGAACGACGTTGCTTTGATCTGGGATGTCAGAGACAGAGGTCCATTGCCAAGGCCAATCAACCCGGCGGCTCCGATGAACAACCCCTCATTGTCGTGGCCACAACCAATAGCAACGCGATTCACTGACCCGGATTTACCAAACGACACCGTTTCCGTCACATACTCTCCGACTGTGAAAGACCCGTCGCCGTAGGAAACCTGATAGAGACACTTATCGTTCCGGCAAGCAGAAGTTTCGAGTTGCTGGCATTGTTGCGAACTACAGGTGAGAGGACTGTAAGAAGATGAGGCAGTCGGGTCGAAAATAGGGTCGGTCTGGTTATAACAGTCTATGCAGGGCTTACATTGGATCCAGTTCACGTCGCTACCAGTGTCGAGAACCATGAAGAAAGGCTTCGGCGGGTGACCGACGCCGACTCTGGAGAAGTACTCGCCGCTGCCTAGCTTGGTACCAGAAGAAACCGGCGTGGATAGATCTTCAGGAAGGACCTCTGATTCCGTCGGGTACAGATCGGATCTGTCAACTTGGTCCAAAGCGAGCTGGAGCTTGGTGGTGATGGATTTGACTCGAGCTGAGTCACGGGCGAGTCGGGCCAGGACCAAGCTCGTGTAGTCCTGATGCTGCGAATTAAGCAGAGAATCTCTTGGGTGTAACTGGACAGAGAACGACGAAGAAGAAGCAGAGAACGTGGGGGTGCTGTATGAATCTTCTTCAAGAAATCCAGAAATGAAGGAGAGAACTTGGCTGGTTTGATGGAGAGAGGAAGAGACATCAAGCTCAGTAGTAGGAAAATCGTCAGTTTCAGATGGTAAAGTGCGAGAGAAAGCTGAAGGGGAACGAAGAAGGAAGAAGGAAATGGAGAGAGTGAAGAGGATAAAAACAGAGTAGCGGGCCATTTTTGGGTGAGAGACCTAAAAGATGAAACCTTGGGAAGACGAAGCAGAGGAAGAGGGGATATGTTAAATGGAGGTAGCAGTGTACGTTGGCCTTTTATTAGTGTCAGCCATCAATTTTCAAAGCGATCATGTAAAGGAAGGAGGGATTTGGGTAGGCAGAGCGTGAATGGAGGAATTTTTTTTTTTCCTTTTCTTTTGTTTTGGTGTTTAGACGGAGGTTCACTTTCATTCCACACAGTGATGATTGTGAATCAGATTTTTTATTTGTGAAAATCCGTTTTTCAATTTTCAACTTGGTATTTATGTATTTTTATTTTAATTCAACTCTTGTACAAGGGGTAAATGTGTTAACAGAAATGATGGTAAAAAAATTAATAAATTAATTAAAAGAAAAAAAATGGATACCAAATTGAAAATTGAAGTATATATATATATACACCAAAAAAAGGTTTCCATTTTTATTGTTATATAGTTACATGATTAATTAAATTCCAGTGGATAGATGGTAACTTTGCTAGAAACATTTTTGTTGTATTCTTTTTTTTGCCGAAAACAATTTTTTGTATTCATGGACCTGGTGTTAAGACGTCATGCTTATTCATATTAATAGTAATTTTTATTGCAATTAAACTTGAGTAAAAATGTACTTATTTTAAGCGAGAAATGTTGGAAAAAAGAGAGGAAACAATAGTATTAGTATATAATTGAGGAGTTCATTTGAAACAGTGGGCATTCCAAGATGAAATATATTGCAAGACCGTTGATTACGGCAGATGTGATCTAGAGAGCATTATTGTCACTGTTTTCAGTCTTGCAGAGAATGGGTCAGGCTAGAGTTACGGCAACAATTACAGACCCAAAGAGGACAGAACCCCATGCTTTAAGAATCCACGAGGTGGGTGGGGCCTCAGTCCAAGATTAGGTTAGATAGATATCTATTGGAGAGGGCACTAAGTTAAAAAAAAAATGTCATAAACAATTAAAAATAATAATTTTACGTAAATTAAAATAAAACTCCTATAATATATTTACTTTAAATTCTGTAAAAGTACTTAAAAAACTAATACAAACACCCGTTATGAATATGAATTTCACCAAAAAATGAAAAAAGACATGAACAATGAACACAGTTTGAACTTTGCATATGACCAAGTTTTTGTTCGGTTTCCTATTAATTGGAAGTACAAAGCTAAAGTTGAGATCCTTAAAGCAGGTTGAAGCTAAGATATTAAGTTAGATATCTATTGCTCATATCACTTTTTGAACTCAAATCTAAGTTAGTCTATGGTTGAGACTAGCTTTATTCCATCTTGGGTCAACAATAAACTTTTGATGGGACGTGTGGGTCCCGTTTGAGCAACCACCGACACATTATGTGGTTAATGGAAACATGATTAATGGACAATCACTAATCCACTAAGAGCTAAGCAAGGGTTATCAAACACCAATTTATGCCCTTTTGAGTGTCCAAGTGAGAAAAGTGTTATTCAAATCCTGAGAGATTGTCCCAGAGCAAGAGAAGTGAGACAAATTATTTTGATACCTAACCTTGTTTCTAGATTTGTGCTAGTGATTTGGCTCTCATGGAATTTCGGACGGAGTCCTGCTCGTGGAAGATTTGATTCCTGGACATGGACGAGGGTCTTGGACATGAAGATGCAGATCCCTATTCATGGGGAGCACTACTATATCTAATGAGATTATTCACCACTGCTACAACCACTTTGATGGAGTGTGCCATAAATAACAGATTTAGGCATCAGTTGTTCTTTGGAGGAGGAGACAAAAATGGACACCACCAGCTAGTGATATGGTACGGTTTAACGTTGATGGATCAGTTTTCACACAACAAGGTGCAACATGTGGAGGTGTCATACGAGATAATAGAGGAGAATGGATTATGGGATTCCATAAGGACGTGGAGATGTATTAACTTAGAAAGAAGAGCAGCTTATGGCCATCCGTACAGGATTGCAAGTATGTCAACAATTGGGCCTGCAGAACTAAGCACTGCACATGGAATCAATAGAGACATGCAACT
>JANTPZ010142294.1:0-16981 GCA_025593235.1 Vachellia pachyceras
AGGGATTCATAATTTGCATTTACAAATTACAATTCCTTGAATTTGAGACATAGTGTTTAAGTGATTAAAATTCCTTGCAAGCTTAGAAAAATTCCTCTCTGATTTAAGAAAAAAATTATAAAACATTTTCTGCTGAATTTTATTTTAATATAAAGTATTTGTCTATTTTATCAAAGAAGAGAAATTCAAAAAGACCAAAACTTAGAAAGGGTTATCACTTATCGGGAACTTCATAAATCTAACAACCCAACCGCTTCAGAAACAGGCGGGAAATCAAGTTCCCTTTCAATAAACTTCATCGCCGACTTCCCGCTTGAGCTTATCTTCCCGCTAGTCGCTTCACGCTTCACTGCTTGTCTCATTCCCTTCTCCGTGCGATCTAACTCGTACTTCAAGCACCATTGGTACTACGTTGTGCACATTGATTCGACACATCACTCCTGTTTTTCTCAGGAAATTTCTTAGTCTAAGAGGTGAGACCTTACATATCGATTTCCTAACTTTTGAATCGCCGTTTCTTCACGCTTATTATAATATTGACAGTATGAATTGCAGTAAACTCAATTTTCCTCCCTCAATTCTTATCTTGCTCGCCCATGTGGAAATTATGTTTGTGTGAAATCAGTTGTAGCTCACTCGCTAAATCTGCTCTCACACAAGTATTACAACGTATCTTGATCAGTAATGAAGTCGCAACTGCGGATCTCGACCGTGGCATGGCCAATGTCGCACCAAGTTCTCAAGTTCTTCCCTCTCTCATCGGATTCGCGACGGTGAAATGGTTAAAAGAAAGACACCTCAGAATTGAGAGTAAGTTTCATCGTATTCATGTGTATTTGTTTGGTCTTCCTATCCATCAGGCTTTCATATCTTAGTTATGATAGAAATCATGAAATGTGAATTCTCTCCTGAACATATATTATCCAAATCCAAGAGCAAGCATTTTGCAAATGGAAAAGCGTCATAAAGCTCATTACCAGTAATCCATGCAAGAACACAAGCCTTCTTTAAAATGGTGGAATCGGTTTCGATCTCTGACAATTAAGTCTACCTTGAAAACCTTTGAGATGAACTTCGTAGCCGTGTGACAATCTTCACATACCCGTAAGTTTTTCGCCATGCGTATTGGAATACGAGCTTGTGTCTTCAGAATTCCAAATGCAATGGCCAATTTTTCACTATGCCTGTTTAGTGCATCTTCCTTTTCCTCTTCATCTATGTCAAACAATGCATCACCTGTACTTCCAACGTACCCTGCTAATCTAATTTTTTGGAGTATATCCTCCCATGTTCTTTCTATTTGCTCTATTTCTGGGTGTGATTTATCTCCAACCGTAAATTCATGAATCTTTCCATCCATCTCAATGAGAGTGAATCCAGGTGGCTTTCTAACACCTCTATCCTTCATCATTCGTCTCACGATACTGGCATTTTCCCACCTGTTAGTGCGTGCATATATGTTTGAAAGCAGCACATAATATCCACTGTGCTCTGGTTGCAGCTGTATCAAAATCTTTCCCACCCTTTCTCCAAGTTCTACATTTTTGTGAATCCGGCAAGCTCCTAGCAATGCCCCCCATATCGCAGCATTCGGCTTCACTGGCATTTCAAGAACGAATTTCTCTGCCTCCTCCAGTTTCCCTGCCCGACCGAGAAGGTCAACCATGCACCCATAGTGTTCTAACCTTGGTTCTACACAGTAAACCCTCTTCATACTTTCAAATATTTCCAAACCTTTTTCTACCAATCCCCCATGGCTACAAGCAGTTAATACTGCCGTAAATGTGATATCTCTTGGCTTAAACCCCGCTTTCACCATTTCGGAAAAATATTGTAGGGCTTTCTGGCCATAGCCTTGCATGGCTAATCCAGCAATCAAAGCTGTCCAACAAAGCGTGTCCTTTTCTGGGAGTTGCTCAAAAACCTGAAGAGCTTTCTCAATATTCCCACATTTTCCATACATGTCGACAATAGTTGTTCCCAGGATCACATTCACAGTCAAGTTGTTTCTTATCACATACTCATGGGCTTTCACCCCCGTTTCAAGAGCACCTAAATGGGCACATGAAGATATCACACTCACCATCACTACTTCATTAGCCATTACTCCTTCTTCCTGAAGAACTTGAAATAGTGCAACTGCTTCTTCAAAAAGATTGTTTCGAGCATACCCACCAATCATTATGCTCCACGTTACCAAACTCTTCTGTGGCATTCTATCGAATAGTTTGCGTGCAGATTCTACATCCCCGCATTTATTAAAACCTGCGATCATGGAAGTCCAAGAGATTACATCAAATCGACGAATCCTATGGAAAATGAAGCTCGCTGCCTTAATTTCCCCAATCGTTGAATAGACATGAACAAGAGAATTTTGCACATAGAAATCGTTTTGGAACCCGTGTTTAATGACCTGACCATGAGCTTGAGTGGCCATAGCCGCAGACTCTAACTGGGCACAAGACTTGACCAAAAATGGGAAAGTTAAATTATCAGGAAGAATGCCTACGCGCTGTGCTTGAATGTAGTAATGAAATGAATTTTCTGGATTCTCACTGCTTGAGCAGCCACGGATTAACGCGTTGTAGATAAACAGATTAGGATTTCGGATTTGGGAGAAGACCCTAACGGCATAATCCAGCAAGTTTGTTCCAATGGTTGCGTCTATACAGAATGCAATCAGACGACTGGCTACAAATACGTCGAACAAGGCAAGGGTTCTTATCATATGAGCATGGATGATGTTGAGATCACGAATATCGGAGCAATATTCCAGAAGCACAAGCTTAGGATTCTTAAGCCTCAGCGTTTGCAGGATCAAACTACTGCTACTACCGTTCATGTTTCAGTGGGCTAAGAATCTACAGAAACAAAGTTGAGCACTTGTTCATGTCAGTATGTTGTATTAGATTCAACTGACAAGAGTAAGACGGCGTAAGATGGACTCAGTCGGTACTTCCGAGTTTGTTAGCGGTAGCATTTGTAGAGTCCATATATGCGCAATGGATGGAGGGAAATTTTCTTTAAAAAGAAAAAAGAAAACGAAACTTACTTTTTAATTATTTTTAAAAACTTATATACATCATATCAATTACTACCTCTTCTCTTCTATTTTTTTAGAAAAGAAATTTTTTAGTCTCTGTAAATTTAACATAATGCTGAAATTTTGTTTTGGTACACTCACTTTTTTAAATTTTGATTAAGTTAAAATTCAATTCCCAGGCCTTCACTCATAATGTGCTTGTTTGGCAACGTTTTTGGATTCACCAAAATACGTTTAACAGTATTTTTCCCAAATTGAAATAATCTATTTTACATATTTAGCTCGTCTTACGTGAAAGTATTTTTCTACCGCTTTCCAAACAGGTCCAGTAAACTCATTTCTTAGAATTTCAACCATTTAAATTATAGTCAATATCATGAAAATATATACTTTTATTTTATAAAATATAAGGGATAATATTTTAAAGGTTAAGGTCCATTGATTACCTTAAAGTATTTTTTTCATGTAGTTTAACGCTTAAAGTATTTTTTTCAAATGTGTCTAGCACTCAAATATATTTTCAGTGTATTCAATACCATAAAGTATTTTTTAAAATGTGCCTAAAATTTTAAATTATTTTGTGCATCTAACACTAAAACATAAAAATACTTTAAGGTGTTAAAGCATCACAAAATATTTTAGAATGCTAAATACACTTTAAAAACTGCTTTCAAGTTCCATAAACTATTATAATTGAGCCACAGAGTTAAAAAATAAAGCTATATAGAGCTAAAATTTAGGGAAAATTATAAGAAGCAAATACATATTTTTTAAATATAAAATATAAATCAATTCATATTTTTGGCAGTCAATTAAATTGAGTTTTAACTTTTAAATGCGTCAAAGGTGATACCTTTAGTTAGAGAAACTAATCAAGATGAATAAATTGTTAATAAGATTATACTTCTTCTCTTTAGTAAGAACACAACTAAAAAAAATACAATATTTTTTTGGGTGATGTAATGATGGATATGTCTGACAAATAGTGTTTAAAAATCTGTTTGAAGTAAATAGTTTAATATTTCAAAAAGAATTTACAAAATCTAAAAAAGATTTACGAATTTTAATATATTTTTTTTAAATTTTAAGATTTTTTTATCTTAACTTGCGTATATCGTTAGCGGAAAGATTTCCTAAACATATATATATTTTAGAGTATTTTAACTTAATAGAATTAAGAACATACTGTTTACTTTATGATAAGTAGAGAGAGAGAGAGAGAGAAATTAATTGATTAATATAATCATTGGTAAACAATCCAACTTCCAAATACTTTCTTATATTGGCATATTAACAATGATATGCTAACGAATATATTCAAGCAAATTACAGTGTCATTACCCCCAATCGTACCTATCTACCTCATTTTAAGCCCACGGACAACATAAGAACACAGCCTGCAAGGGCAGACAAATGTAAAATGATCATCAATCGAATCCATTACCACTCCAGTTCAATTCTAATAGAACGATGAAAGAAAAAATGATTCTCTCCCTTCTCTTCTCAAGTGCAATCTACCTATTGCCATACCTTTCTCTCTATACTTATAAATCATGCATGCCTATTGCCTCTCCTGAATTATCCTGTAAAGATTCTTGGTTAAAAATGGCAACCATACAAATCCAGAGCACGCATACCTCAAGCTAGCCTGTAATTCTCCAACATCCCCGCGTTGTCAATACTTGACTTCAAGCAAATGGGGCCAGCGCGCAGCTGCAAATTCATTTGCATCAAATAAGACTTGATCAACTAGTTCCCCTTATGGATGCCTCGGTTGCCCAACCCCATTCACCAATTCAATTGAGACAAAAATAACAGACCCTCGGCGAACCACAAATTGTCACTGATACTTGATAACATATACAACATGAATATTATACAAATTTACAAAATGAATACAGAAAGAAACAAGATGGACGAGAACCCACAATCAAACTAGTGGTAAGTGGTGAACTGGAGAAATGAAGTGGAGCTACATAGTCCAACAAAGAGGAACCTTGAAACAATGTGATGTGCAGGAAAACTGGCAAAGTACAAGCGCTTGGGTCTCAACTCAAACAAACCAAGTGCTATTGCAAGTTCTATCGATCACCTGACATTATATTCAATTTCATACAGAAGAAATGATTGAAAACTGCACAGAATACCATTTCCATTTTGTCAGCATGAAAAAGATCCAGGCAGGAAGAAAAGGAGAGAGAAATCTCAAAGTGGTAGCAGTGTGATTAAAATTCAATTTGCGCTTGGAATTCCCATCCAAGCTTACCCTCTGTAAGCCAGTACAGAAATTCAAGAACTAATCTCCCAGCTGGGTGACTGAGACGCATCTCCATGGCCTCCTACGGGGCCTCTTGTCCAAAAGCATTAGTAAGCCCACACCATTGGCTGGTAGCCCAAACATGTACCTGTTGTCACAGAAATTTTGGAAGACGGATAGATATCAATGAACTATTCAAGGACATCCTCTCAACCCAACATAAGTTCACAAGAAATAATAATTAGCAGACACCAAATCAAACAAATAGCTATCATGGATATATATGCGCCCTGAGGTAATATATCAATATGAAGCCACCAATTCAGAGAGACAGAGAGCCAGAAAAGTTCTGGCATAGAATTACGTTAACAGCTTCTATAACATTATGAAACTATTAACTACATTTGCCAATCATTTTCAAAAATCAGGAACCAAGCTAATATAAATTGTAGCATAAGGTCAATGGAGGTCATTCTAAAGTGAATTATATGTTTTAAGAGCATTGGCTGTCTAAATTCTAAAATTGTGTTTTCTTTAAAATAAGTACTAGTGCTAAGATGGTTGCACTTCATTCCAGATTTCGCACAAACTTCAGTAGACTACTCAGTCATTGAGACAAAATTATAAATCAATGTATGCGAGGCAAAACTAAATGTTTGATGATATTTACTTACTTGCTTTGAACAGCTTTCTTTCTCCACAAAACCAACGATATCATCCACTGAATACAAAATGGGATGAGAAAGAGCATAAGTAACATAGAAGAACTCTGTCCTGATGAAAACAACAACACAGCAATCATTTGCCAGGGGGGAACATTTGCCATCCAAGAATTCATTAAATGTTTCAAGTACTAACTTGATAAGTTAGCCACACCAACATTGAAAAACAAACTCAGAAAATTAATGCATTCGCTTGTTGACTGCCTGTGAAAAATTTTAAAAAATTCGGAAAATTGAAATCAGATTTTTAGGCAAACCTCCGGCAAAAAACCATCAAATCCTCAATTGAAGGGCAAACAAATGATGAATGACGAGTTAAATAAATAATGACACCTAAAAATTGACTAAAATGAATATAACATGAACAGACATGAGAAAATCAATGAAATGAATATAACATTAACAGACAAAGAAAATCACATCCAATACAAAATATGGTAAAAACACATGCATAACGTTGATAATTTTTTTTACCTTAAAAATTGACAAGAATGAAAAACTACTAACAAGTGGCTTCCTCACTGTCATTCTTCTTTGTGGTGAAACCCCTTTGCACAAATGTTGAGCTATTTCCTTAAGTAGCAAAACTTGTGCTTTATCAGTGCGCATTGAAATGATCGCCTGCCTCATTGATTCCCTATCGGCCTCAAGAGCTTGAAGTCTCATGTAAAGCTTCTTTATGTCAGGATCTTCAAAATCAGCATGATTCAGTGACTCCATTGGAGCGGTTGAATAATCTTCATAAACAGCTCCACATTTGGACTCTGAAAAACCTTTGTATGGTGTCCCCGTATGAACAGAGTCAATAGTATAAACTCTATCGCCCATATCATCACCAACTTCTGATGCATGATCTACCCTTCTCAAATTGGAAAGGCCATCTGATTGCAAGACACAATCCTTCTTCCTAAAGCTCTTGGGAGAATCCACTGTGAATGAACTTGAATCATTTGATATCTTTCTTGAATGTCTAGTCCGCCTTGGAGATTGTCCAACCACCTCCTTCTCTAGAACAGTTTTCCCAGTATAATCACCATTCACTTGGTTATGAATAGAACTTCTCTCCATTTGGGAGATTCTATTTTCCAAATTTCTCAATCGATCAGAAGGAGTTTCACCAAATGCATATTTTTCAATATCTGTGTCATCATTCTTGGCATCCATGGCAGTATGTTCAATGCATTTTAAAGGAGGGTAGTCATAGGTGGGGAGTTCATATTGATCACCCAATTCCCCCAAGTTCAGGCTCCTATCACCTGCTGCCTCTGATTCCGTGAGGCCATAACTCATCATCCTGTGCTTATAGGCCTGAACTTCACATGTAAGTGCTTGTATTGTCTGCTCTCTCTTATACAACAAGTCCTCCAATGCTAAAAGCTCCTCCTGGTCATGTGATGTTTTCTCCTCTGCAAAACGCTTGAACTGCCGAGCTTCCATTTGAATCTCTGCTTTCTCCCTCTGCAATCTCAATATCATAGACATGGCCTCATTTGCTGCCGTTGATGAAGCATTTCTCTCCTCCTCCAATTCAGCACATAGATCTTCTATTGCTTGTTGTTGTCTAGCAACTGTCTCGCGTAATGCTTCACATTCATTTTCGATTTGGACCCGTGCAACTGAAAACCTATCCAACTCAGGTATAGAGAATTTGTCATCCCGTTCAAACTCATCAAGCTTCCGTTTAACAGTACGAAGCCAGGTTGCTGAAGAATCAGCAGCCGACGAGCAACTACAGTCGCAGTTGCAACATTTTACTGAATTCGTGGAAGATGGAACTGCTTCTGAATCCATAAAACAAAATCACATTCGAACTTCAGCAAACAGAAAATCACCAGAGGTCTGACAGATCAATAATCGGAGAATAACAGATTTCGTAGGAGCTATAGCATCTTCTCTTCATGTCACCATTAAGCATTCTCTTGCACTATCCCAAATCCTTCGATATTATCCCTCTAGACAAAAAACAACCGCAGGCAAACCTACAAGACAGAAAAGATAACGCCATAAAACCAAATGAAAAAACAAATTAACATCGCGAACAGGGTGGAAACGGAATTATTCCAGTGAACAAGTGTCAGCACCAGCATTTCCGACTTCGAAATAAGCTCAAACCTTAACGAGAAACGAATTTGCCAAGAGTTAAATATTTTTAAAGCAGAGTATTCTGAAAAATAAAAACAAAAATATCCAAAATAGAAAGTTTAATTAGAATCATCAAGAGATTACGCTCTATCATCAAGAAAGTTTAATTAGAAATAATAACCTTTTAAGAGCTAGCCGTAACGAATCAAGAGTCACCAGCTGAAATCGTACGAAACAGAAATTGAAGATCAATTTCCTGGAAACTTCGCCCTCGATTAAAGATCCAAATCAAAATTAAGAAGAGGCCACCAGCAACCAAAAGAGAGACTAGAGAGAAGGAGAAAAGCACCAAAACATCCGTCCCCGCTTTCTTGATAAGAAAGAATTCGCAAGCGGGAACAGTGTTTGGAAGGAGGGAACATATAAAAAGAAAGAGATGATTTGGAAACCCTAGAATCTGATTTTTGTTTGTTTTCTGTATAGATATTGGATTTGTTTGTATACGTTCGTCCGGGTCTGGGCCAAGACCTGTTGGAAATCGTAACAGTGCTTCTCTCAAATTTCAATGGCTTTCCTCCCCACAGAGACACAGGGAGCGAGATAGATGGACGGTCGACGATGGTGCGTAGTTTGTACCTCCTTTGGATCATCCGCAACAGTGACCTATTTGATGGCTCAGCTGCTTTCTCCGATTCCAACTTCACAGTTATTTGACTCCGTTGGCAAAGCTTTTAGCAGTTTCACAATATTTTTTTTTTATAAAATGAGATAATTTTCTTTCTATATTTATTTTGATTTGCGTAAAATTACTTCTCTACCGTTCATATTCAAAATTTCCAATATTATTTATAAAGAATTAAATGATAAAAGGTATTATTTTTAGGTTGTCAATTACTCAAAGGAGCAGAATTTTGATTGGCTAATATCCAAAACTCATGTGAGCAGGTTTAGAATCACGTTTAAAAAAGTTAAACATATATTCAATAGTATTTTTTGGAGTAATCCATTTTCGTGTTTGGCAAGCAGTGATTTATTTTCATAAGCACGTTCAACAGTATTTTTTCGCAAAACAAGACAATCTCCTCCACATATTTGCCTCGGCTTGTGTGAATAAGCACTTATAAGTGGCTTATGACAGTTTGCCAAACGGGCCCAATTATGTTGGAAGAAAATTTATAGTTTTATATAAATGTTTAAAATTATTAAAGGCTTATTAAAATAATTTATTAAAAATATTAAGTTTTATATTTATATTATTAAATAATATATTTTAATAAATCTTATAATATATCTTTAATACATTTTAATAAATCATATTATATTTGATAAATTTTAATAGTGTTATTTTGTCTTTCCTTTTTCTAAGAATTTTCAACTAACTAATGTCTTTTTCTCCAGAGCTCATTTGAATTGCTAAAGATGAAACCTTCATTTGAATGAATATAGGCCTCATTCGAATGAAAACAAACGTCCGTTATATATCCGTTGGTCCAGGTGAAAAATGCTACGTTTTATAAACTTTCAGGGTGAATCTGGACCAAAAAAACTTTCGGATACACAGTGCTCCAACGGGTATACTTCCGTGTCAAAAATACTACTTAACCCAAAAAATAATGCTATTTATGATGATTGAGGTTTGATATATTGCATACACAGATGTTTACGATGTCGATTATTCCAGAATTCAAAACCTTTCCTACTCAGCTTCAAAATGACGCTAGACCTGGATTTTCAAGTGAGGGACATTTCTGTCCACAAGAAAAAAATGTGAAGGACATTTCTGTGAAGCTCCGCAACGGCCACTTGGATATATTGTTGAACCACAGTGCGGAGTAGCCGTTGCCAAGTGGAAAACGTCCTTTATGAAACAAGATACCAAAGATACACACATCTTTTCCCTTTTCCATACACACACATACATACATACATACATAGGCACAACGTTCGAATTCGAATCTGTGTCAGTGATCTTTTGTGTCACACACACAGCGTATACTTAGTTTGCCGTACGGAAATAACTAACAAACCATAGCTTTCCATGACAAGTGTTTTTTTCCCCAAACACTTGTCTTTTTTGTTTTCATGCTGTGAGCGAGCATTTCTTTTATTAAAGATTCAGACTTTAATTTATGATGATGTGACTACGAAGATGATTCCTTCAATGGAATCCAACATTTATTGATTTCTTTGTTATTAAGCTTGTTAAACTAAAAACCCCACTTGAACATGTCACCTCAGTTTGGTGTGAGTACTTGTCGAGGGGCACCATTTTGTTTTTTTAGGATAAGGTTATCGCTTTTGTAGATTGGGCCCGGAAGTGTTTACTTTGGTGTTTGACGATAGGTGCAGTTTAACAAGGCATTCAATATTTAACTCCTTCGAGAGACGGGTTGGGAACTAACTAGTGGTTTGATTACAGAGAATTGATTAGCATTACTTGCCACCTTAAATGAGTTATTGTAATCCAACCAGATCTCACTTCATTATAAAAAAAGCAAGAAGTCAAACATGACCCAGAAAACCCCTTTCGTTAAAGATCTAGCTGCCATCTGCATGATTGGAACTTTTTCCTGTAATGACCCATCTGCAGTCATGGATGTTGGCTTTGGCTGTCATGAAGGAATTTGATACGAGTGGCTTTAATTCAGATTGAAGCAGACAAGGCTCGAGGGAGATGAAAAAAGAGACCAGCCTGCTGCTGAACTGACATGATTAGTATTCTCTTCCTTCATGGAAAAGGAGCTAGAGCACGCATGAGAAAAAAGAGGGATTTGCATAACATATCATACTCATAAAGCTAACTTTGTTAGTAGTATCATGAAACTAATTGCAAGTTTAACTTTTAAAGACTAATTTACACTACAAGCAATGGTTTATATTTATGACAGGAGGAAGTAATTTTTATTGCTAAAGCATTGCTACCATCATATTAGAAACAATCATGTATTGTCTAATACTAAATATAAATACACCTCCAATTAGGGATTCATCGCATTATATGGGACTAGCCCATTCTATTACACAGCATGGAAGTAATTAGTTATGTTCAGTTGAGTCTTGATGCCGTTAGAATGGTCAATGGTTTAAGAATGCCCAAAAGGCAAAAGCCCATGGACTCGCTAGTCTAAAACCCAATGGGACTAAAAGAAGCCTATTTCCAAAGCTCCATGTCAGGCCAGCATCTATCTTTTGGTCCAAAATTGCCCCGCTAGGGCATATTCTTAGTTAATTTATTATCAAGGAGGGTTGGGGCTGTACCAAAAAAAAAAAGGAGGGTTGGGGCTACTCTTTATAAGGTAAACTAAAATTTGAATGTCAACTATGAAATATACTTATTTAATACTTGACAGTATCTTGGATAATATTTCATCTAACAGAGGCACACCCATGTATGCCTAACAGAAATTATGCTTGAGAATCACGAAGCAAATCCTCAAAATGCATGTTGAGAGACTCAAAGTGGACCAGAAGCCTAGGATTAAAGAGTGCTAAAGATTTTTTTTTTAATTTTTGGAAATTGGTTTAAGGGCCCCTAAATGAGCCAACAAAATATTTAAGTAGAGATTTTTTTTTGTCATGCACTTTTCAAGATGCTAATGCTGGCACTGAATTTCCGCTCAAATCAAGTTATTTGTCCCCTGATAGCTTAAACTACATTCTTTAGCAGAATCCAAGAATTAATCGCGTCTGCGATCATCGTTTGAGTGGCCACGAAATGATTTCTTCCCCAAAGATTCTCGCTGTCTTCCAAGGTAGACAACAAACAAATTCAATAAACTGCTGGATCACACACACACACACATGTATATACTTTAATTTCCTTGGCCATGAGACTGACTTTTCTGCCCCAGTATCGAATCTTTTGAATGCCAGAATCCTGAGCAATCTAGTGAAAATATACGACTGGATTTTTCTACTCCGTCCAGATTTAGTCAGTCACCCTTCGACTAAAGAAATCGTGTGCAGAACAACTTTGTTCAATTTTTTGATATGAAATCCAACACTTTCAGAGGAGCATGCATCATTTATGTTTTGAAAGCCTCTACTGTCACAATGTCAATCTTTGTCAGGCACGCAGGCACCCCAATTCTTTCGTTTCATCATGGCTCCAGAAAATGATCAAGAACTTGGCCCCATACATAAACCATTGAATCCACCACAAGTTAGTTGCTCACAATCTTTCTGGGTAAAATGAATCAATCTATCGCTGTAAAATCCTTTAACAAGTGAGCATACCATCTATATAACTTGTTACATGTTCCCTCTATATGTCTGAAACCCATCTTTACATATTTACTAACTTGTATGAGCCTATTTGGATTTGTAATGGAAACTACGTACTTAACTACTTTTCTAACATAATCTATAGTCTATAAGATAAATATGTAAAAAAGGAGTTTTATTCAAACATGTATGTGTGAAATTGCTTTTATAACACAAGGTCTTTTGTTAAACACTTTGGTGATTATATTGTTTTATTGATATCTTAAAGTGATTTACTCGTCGTTTCAAGAGAGCGTACCAAATTTAAGATTATATTATGATAAAGAAAAAAAATCAAATGGTCACCTTTTATTATTTTTGTCATTTCTCTCCCAATGTTTTTCTTTCTTATTTTTTTCCAATCGAAACAAGGGTGATGATCTGTAAGGTGACGAAAAATCGACATGAAAAAAATAGTTGAGCATGCAAATTTATTTATTTTTTAAAATTTAATTTATTATTTATTTTTAATTTTGTAAATATAATTTTTTTAAGCAAGATGTGTACGTCTGAATTTTCTAGTATATCTATGCATTACTTAGAGTTAAATGCTTTTTGTTAAAAAGATTAATAAAACCAAATATATTACATAAAATTATTTATATTGAAAAAGTCAAATAAATCTTATATTAACTAAGGTGGTATATATATATATATATATCTACCATCCAAATCAAGTAAATATGTTGCCAAAAACACAATGGGAGTAAATATGAAATGAAGGAACTGGGGTGAGCTATTTGGATTCAAGCGCAAGCAGGAGATCCTGGTGGGGGACCCACCACATCGTTATACAAAAAGATTTTGATGCGAGACAAAATCCCTTTATTCACCTGAATTTAAAGACATTATTATATATTTTACTGCTGCCTCCGTGTCGTCTTGTTTGTCTGTTTTTATTATATATATATATCTCGACGCCAATCATACACATTTTTATTTAATACACACGTGCTCCAATTGGCTCCTAACTCTTAATCTACTAACCATTTTAGCTCAGCACGTATGTCATAAAATAATTTATAAATTACACAAAAATAATAATTTTTGAATTTTGAATTACACGGGTATAGGCCTTAATAATAAAGCTTAGGGCACTTATTTGATAATTTTGAATTTTATGATTTTATCCATATATTATTTTCTTTTTACTCTTTTTTAGCCTAATCATTTTTTTACAAACCTCCATGCCCTCCCTTTATTTTTTAGCCTTCTTGAGAAGTGTGCCTGCAGGTTAATTCTTCTTAGTCATAATTACTACTAACGTATTTATATGTTTTCTTATTCGCTAATATATTAAAAATAACAAAAGAAAAAATTTAATAAATTATTAAAAAATTCAAAACAAAATAGTAATATATATACAATTTCTCATTCAAAACAAATATAATTTTCGTATAAACCTTTCATAGCAAATTTTATGCAAAAGTTTATAACAAAGTATCAATTCAAAAGTTAGTTTTAACAGATAAATTATTAGAATATATTCTTAATATTGTTGAAACTCAACACAAAAATTAATACTTGAGATCCTAGTGATTTAAGGAGGCATAGATTTTAATATTAGGGTAAAGAGTTTTTGAGAACTTGTGATTAAAAAATTGACGCACACATGTTTTCAATTTTTGTTTTTAATGGCAAAGAGGTATTAAACAATATTCAGAAATCCCTTGTAATAAGGCCTATAGGCCTTATTGTAGATTTAACAAAAGTGTAGGTCTTAGGGTTTGTGCATTTTGATTGGATTTAATAAGAATTTTTCCTTTTTATAAATTATCTTACAGCATGACCAGTGGTGGACCTACATTGATATCAGAGGATGCAACTGTACCCCTTGACTTCCAGAAAATTAGGTATATATTAGTACTATATGATTTATTTTGCACCCACTCATTTACTAATTTAGAATCCACTTAATTTTTACTTAAATTCTTATCAAATTAAGAATAAATCTCACTTATCTTCTCAAAAAATAGTTTACACCCCTGAGTTAGAGTCCTAGATCCGCTACTCAGCATGACTGCTAGGTTATAAGAGGTTTATCAGGGGGAAAAAACTTTCGCACATTGAGTATTTTACTGTTTTTCTGCAAGATAGAAATTTATTATAAACCACTAGAGACAAATATGAGATTATTTTTTAGATCAAATTATGAACTTGTAGTGGAATTTTTTTACTTGTTATTTAATAATCAGAATATATACTTGATATATATATAAACCCATCCAGCCATCCCTATGAAGTTTTTTTTAAAAGGTAAACACTTTTAATGCTTAAAAATATCATAGGAGGGTAAGGAATGGTAATAACATGCGTGATGTGATCAATAAAGATGATTATCACCAAATCATTTTAGCAGTATTCCACATTCGATCAACGCACAAGGTTTTGAAGACATAATTTGCACTGGCTTCCCTTAAATCATGTGTGTATACGACGTACACTTGATTGGACCCAACTCAAAAACCTCGATTCCTGTCTTGTCTATGCCTCGCTGGTCACTACAGATCATAAGACATTATTATTGATATTGACACCAGTGAAAGCCAAAATATAATCGCAACCCCCCCCCCAAAAAAAAACACAAGTGTGTGTGGCTTTACTTTTACAGTTACATCCACAAACAAAGCCATAAGCACATCACTCTATTGATCTTACTCTCACAAACTACCACGTACAAGCTGAAAATTAATCCTGGCTAGAGACTCCGACCTTAACATTATTATCAGCAATATAATAAATAATGATGGTATATAATATATATATATATATATGAAAAGCTGAGGAATTTTTAAGCAGAATTTTGAAGGAGGAATCGGTGAATGATTTGCACAACCTCTTGTGCAACATGTGAGTAAGAATCATGCGAGAAGAAGCCATGTTGTCTTCCTTCAAACTCAACGTACTCAATATTCTTGCCTAGTTCTTTTATCTTTGTTGCATAATCTTTTGCCCTATCCTTCAGTAATTCTCTTTCTCCAACGATGACCAAAATAGGGCTTAGCTTCACCTGTCCCAGATCTGGACTCTCAGGTCCGAATGGATTAACCAATGAATGGTCTCTGTTTTTCCCAACAGGTATCGAAAGCCTCCAAAATCTGTTTCAATATCAACAGTACAACACTATCATTATTATTTTCACAAATCCTGTTTATAGTGGGATTTACGGTGAAGCAACCAATAGATAGAGAAAAGGTTTCGACCACGAAAGAGAGAAAAGAATCATTTTGCTAGCTATTGGATTAGATTAGGCGTGTCCTCACTTGAGGAAAAAGAATACGGATGGCTTTTTTCAAAAGAATTAAAATGATTAAGAAGATTGAAATTTGAATTAGTGGGTTGATATTGGAAGATCCAGTCAACCTTAAAATCTCGCATGTGCGGGAAGGTGTACCCACTTTCTCTTTTTGATGCAGTGAGAAGTGACGCAATTTTGAATCTAGAATCTTCATTCAAATGTTTATCTGCCACATAGTCTGAATTACTTAGGTTGAAGCTAAGTGGATCTACCATTTTCGTTTAATTGAGATAAAATAAATCACATGTAATTAAATTAAGAGACAAATATGTATAGTCTAATCAAGACTGAAGCATGTGCATAGTAGAGGTTAAATTATTAATGGTGTTGTAATCTAGTGGTATGAAATTTTTTTTAAGAGGTTGTGGTTCAATCTTGTTTGCAACTTCATATATAGTTAGTGCCCCACCCCTCTAATAAAAGAAGAAAGAACAGAAAAAAAAAGCAGGAAGGCCACTTAGTGTTGTGGGAGGGACCTGACCCATAAAAATGGGAAATAAAATAATTGCGAAAGCAATTGATGTGGAAAGGAATAGGAATCCCAACAGCAAAATTCCTTTTAAAAACAACCAGCAAAAAAGCTTATGACAGATACGTCGGTTAACCCATCTCTGTAATTAATTCGTCGAGATTATGGTGGCCCCACGGCGGTGAAATATTACAGAGGTCCGGCCAACATGGTACTGACAAGTGTTATTCTCCACACTAGAGGATGTGCATACATCTAAAAACCTTGTTAGCTCAAATTAAAGAGTATTAGGGTTAAGTGATGAATTAAAAAAAAACCGCAAGTTAGGATAGTTAAAGAAGGTTGGTCACTTTGTTGGTTATTGGGTCCGTTTGGTAAAGCGGTAGAGAAGCACTTATGGGCTTATTCACACAAGCCGAGGCAAATATGTGGAGGAGATTGTCTCGTTTTGCGGAAAAACACTGTTGAACGTGCTTATGGCTACAAACCAAGCATTGCCAAACAAGCACATTATTAGAAATATCCTTGTAATACCACTGAAAATATATGAGTGAGTAGCTCAGCACTATATCTTAATTTAAACCTTAAGCCTTTTCATTTACATATTTTCATTTACATATAAACACCTTATTAGTAAGATCTCTTTCGATCTCTCTCTCACTGTTTTCATATGAAAGTGAAGCTAATGACTTAGGTTTCACTTCTTTTATTTAGGGCTGGTTTGGATGCTAGGTTTCACAGATTCCGAGGTAAAACCTAGGTTTTGAAATGTGATTTATGTTTGGGAAGTTATAGCTTTTACAGATTTCAAGGTAAAAAAGTAAGAAAAAGTGGGTATGAAAGAGGA
>JANTPZ010142296.1:0-24727 GCA_025593235.1 Vachellia pachyceras
TGAGGATCTATTTGAGGAGTTGAGCAAGTATGGAGAAATTCAGAGCTTGAATATTTGTGATAATTTGGCCGATCACATGGTATACCTTCTCTGTTTTCCCCAGCTTATTTCTTTTCCCATTTCTGTCCTTTTGGTTTGATTATGCGGTACTTATTATTTCGTCGGTCAGGTTGGCAACGTGTATGTTCAGTTTAAAGAGGAGGACCATGCTGCTAATGCGCTGATGAATCTAACTGGAAGATTTTATTCAGGTTAATTCCCATCTTCATTCCTTTTCCTTTCTCATTGTTTTATAACATTAGCTTCCTCTTGTTAGTCTTTGGTTGCTTTCATTTTGGACTGAAACTAATTTACCGTGGATTGAAAGTCACATGAATTGACTCATCTGGCATGTTTTGGTAATGGTAATCTATTTGAATGGGAGTGTACTATCGTATTTGATGTGTTTTATCCTTAAAATTATCATATGTATGCATAGCATAGGGATCTTAGGAGTTAAATTTGATTAGGATAAATATTGAAGGAACCATTTTTTGTATGGGTTTCAGGCACCTGCTCCCCCCCCCCAAAAAAAATAATTTAGCTTTTTCTATCAATTGTGACCTAACATGATCGGAGTTGGTCTTAATGGTCGTACATGTGGCTTGTTTGAGTTATTGTATGCACGAGGTTCAAGACTCAGGAAGAAAGTAAAGGTAATGTACGCTGTAGATTTTATCTTGATGTGGTCGAATCTGATAAACTGCCAACGCTATTCCCTTGTAGAATTAATTTTCCATAGAATGGGGTTTTATGCTATAGGTTTTCCATTGTATTAATCTCATTTTGTACTGACAGCTATAGGCATATCCTTTTCACTGCTATTGCAAGTTAGATAGGCGAGGATCAGTGCTGCATCTAGTGTCTGGAGAATTATATCAATTTATTCTTTGTGCACGTGTATGTGGGTTTGGTTTCTAGTTTCAACTTCCCCATGCTTTGTATCAATCATGTATGTTTGCATTTGCGTACACTGTCACTTCTCTATGCATCTCCTCAGGGTTTTTATCTACCTTGCCTTATTGTCTGTCTCAGTATTCTGCTGAATCCCTGATTAAATGCTTTTTTAACATTCTTGCTTTCATCCGTTGCTCTAATTGCTGTGATCTTGTCAACTTATTTTGGAGAAGTGGGATTTATGTTTTTATAAAGAAAAAAAGGATATTAGTTGCTGGTTCATGATAAACTGGGATGCATAATTATCATGGTTCACAAGACTTGTTAGTTGGCTTGCTTTTCGTGTTAAGAAGGCATGGTTAATATCATGCATTTGAAGTATTCTCAGCTATAAAACTGTGTTTTGTTTGAAGCATATTGTACTGTTCATACTTGCAGTTTCTCAACATGCGGTGATTGTCACTGGCAGGACATGAGCATATGCAGATATCCACTGATGCACTGAAATGGTTTTTTATTGACAAAAAAAAAACTTTGCAAAATGAAACACTGAGTATTATGTAATTGAGGCCTCCATCCCCTCTTCGAACTGTTGTAATTATTATCACTACAAAACTTCTAACTTTGAATGACACCACAGGGCGACCCATCATTGTTGACTTCTCTCCTGTGACGGATTTTCGAGAAGCTACTTGTAGGCAGTATGAGGAAAATGTCTGCAATCGTGGTGGCTATTGCAATTTCATGCACTTGAAGAAGATTAGCAGGTTGGTTTTTCAGCAAAGTATGCTTTGCTTTTTCAAACATTTTTTGCACCGGCATGATAGTTTTCATTGTCGATTTACACTCTGCTTTTCCTATTTTAGGGAGTTGAGAAGGAAGTTGTTTGGGAGAAATAGGCGATGGCATGGTCATGGGGGGAGCAGGAGCAGGAGCCCTCCTAGGCATCGTAACCATGATGACCGGTTGCATGCTGGACGTGGTTCTGGTAGAAGAGATTACGACAGACATCATGGCCAACAAGGTAGGAGCAGGTTGCCTAGGAGCCGTAGTCCTTGGAGAAGAACAAATCGAAGTAGAAGTCCTGTGGGAAGGGACAGGAGTCCTGTTAGAGAAAGTAGTGCGGAAAGGAGAGCTAAAATAGAGCAATGGAACAGGGAGAAGGAACAAGAATCTGGCAACAAGTACAACAGAAATGGTAATGATAATGAACATGATGTTGTGCAGAATGGAGATGAATTTCATGATGATCATCGGCAGTACCGTGACTGAGGCCAGAATGATTAAAGACCGTGTAGTCCTTGACCGTGTGGCATGTAGTCTGGTCTGTACTGTTTGCGCGTCCAGTAAGCTTAGTTTTTGAAGTGTGTCCTAAATTTGAATTGTTCATTTAGTTTTTTAGTTATAATAGTTTGTAATATCTATATTTTTGCAAGTCACGTGTTAGCACCAACAAGGAATAGATGAAGTTCAGTTATCAGTTAATTTTTTTGTCAAAATCCCAAGGTCATGTTTGGACTTGTGGTCTCATTCTTTAGGACAATGGAATAGGATGGGGACGAGGATGTTTTCATGGGAAGGCTATTTCTGGGTCAGATGCGTGTTTTGCTGGCAGAAGAAGGAACAAGATGGTTTGTGCTTGTTTAGCAACTCCTTTTCAAAGGTCCAAAAGTCCGTTGGCATGCAGACTTTAGGTTTGTTTGGAATTAATTTTGAGAATAGCTTTTACGGATTCCGAGATAAAATTTAGGTTTTAAAGAATATATTTTGGAGGATAACTTTTACGGATTCAGGTTTTGAAAAATGATTTATATTTTGGAAGTTATTAGTTTTTACGGATTTTAATGCAAAGTAGATAAGAAAGAGGAAAGAAAAAGAAATAAAAAATAGAAAAGATAAAGAAGGAAAAAAGTAGGAAAGAGAAAAAGTAGGTTTCAAAACTTAGATTTCAAATAAAGGTTTTGTATCTAAAATAGCTTTTTTGAAAAAAAAATTTATTTAGATAAAATCTAAATTTTAGATCAAAATTTAGGTTTTATAACCAAATTTAGATTTTAGAAATAGAATCCAAACAAATTCTTTATACAACTTTTTTAAAAATAAAGTTTGAGGAAAAAGTTCATTGACAGAATGTATTCTGACAAAATGCATTTTAAATGTAACATTTATTCAAATATAAATGTATTTCGTCAAAATGCATCACGGACAAAAAATTATTTTTCAAAGTACATTTTAAGCAACAATCTCAAATCGGTTTTCCAAACGTTGGACAGTTGACATGTGAAAATATTTCAAGTACTAAATATATATCATGAATATTTAGTACTGAATACTGAGCACATTTGATTTAGCATATCTATTGAGTAACGAGAGCATGCAACAAATATAATGTGGGATACCACAAACATTCAAATATTTTTTGGGATACCACAACAAATATGTCATGCAATTGTGATTACAGTGTGAAAGTTTCGAGCTTTATAAGTCGTTTGCTTTAGTAGTACAAGATCAGCATATAAAAACCTCTTACAATTTTAATCCAACAGAAAATGCTGTATTTGCTTTACAGTTTAACGATGAGGCCAAGTATTTTATATTATAGGGTAGAAGTTTGGATGCAAAGACATCATTAGCTCCATTACTCCAAGGATCCTAAAATTTGTTGAATAAGTAACTAATGAATGACCTCATTTTAGGGTTTGTTTGAAAACTATTTTAAAAAATAGCTTTTGAGGTAAAACTCAAATTTTGAAAAGTGATTTATGTTTGGGAAGATATACACACACATGCGCGCGCTTTTACTGCAACTCGACACTGATCATTCACCATAGGAGGAACTCTTCCTAATTTCCTATATTTGTTGCGATACAGGTGCGAACGGGACTAAATGTTGGATTTCACATAAGCTAAATCAATCAAGTGTGCACCGAGGCTAAAGTTGAAGACTTGATAAATTTGAGGTAATAAAAGAAAATAGATCAATAATTGCTCCTCTAGCATCCGTAATTACCATAATTCAGGCTCGGGGATTAAAAAATCCAATTTAGTACTCCCAACAGTTATCCCAATTACGCAAAATTAATTAACAATTACAATTAATTAAAAATAATAAATGTGTAAAGATATAATTCTTTCCAAACGTACATTTAACCATGAAGATTATGAATGAGAGAGAAAATGGATGGGAAAAATATGGGAGGGAATGGGTGGGAAAATAGATGAGAAACACATGTAATTAATTAAAGAGAAAAATTGAAAAAATACATTAAATTTTTAGACAATGTAAAATTGTTACTTATGCATGGAATCAAGCCTACCAAAGATAATATTGTTTATAAATAAAGGATGAATGATTGGGTATCTTGAAATATTAACAAGTGCTGCAAGCAAATTCACAATCGCCTCATTTTGAACGGTGAAAAGAGCTGTTAGACAAAACGCATTTTATTTTTCCCCCTGTAAGAATGAAGTTTCTATCCAACTGAGTGTTTTTCCCTTATATTAAATGTCCGTCTTTTGCCGAGCTCTTCTTCTTCTTTTTTTTAACGATTAACGAAATCACTTGTTTGGAAGTTCCGTTGGAAGAAATGAGTTTCATTGAAGGGAAAGGAGTTTACAGACTTCTAAATGGTTTTGTGGATTTCAAGATGATTTTTATGAACTTTAAAATGATTTTTATGGATATCAAAATGGTTTTATCTCGATTTACGTATTCCGCGGGGATGAAGCTCCTGAACAACCACTATATTGCTAGTAAATATTTAATTTTTTTCAAAAAAAATCATTCATAGGCTTCCCTCTCACGGTCACATCAAGGAGGCTACAAAAATCATCCTACTTTGCTTGCTTCTTCCTAGTTTAACTGTTTAAGCCTTTTAGGTGATCACATGTCGATTGATTAACTTCTAGTTTAACTGTTTAAGCCTTTTAGGTGATCACATGTCGATTGGTGTACTTCTCAAAACACAAAAGGGCTGTGAACAGAAGAGAATCTAAAATATAAGAAGGGTTGGAGCGCGAATTGTTGATTCTGTCTCAGCTGCGGCTTCAGTAGGGTGAGAGACTGGTGGAAGACTGAAAGGAGCAAGGGGGAAGACGTGGCCTAGCATCTAATTTAAATATAGAACTCTACGAGGCCACGCATTTGAGAAATTTCAAGTGAAAGAGGCAGAGATGGATCTGGGTTCTCTGATTCAAGCTTCGATTCCGTCCTGGAACTCCGTTAGTACCCCTATGCGCGATTTAAAAGCGTTCATCATTTGGATTATTTGGTTATAACGTGAAACTTCCCCTGTTCAATTATTTTCCCGCCTGTTTCATCTGGACCAGGTTGCTTTATTAGTGGGACTCTTTACTTACTTGGCTGTTGCTGGAGCCATTGTGCCCGGAAAAGTTGTTCCTGGGGTGATTTTGGCGGATGGAACTCGTCTTCACTACCGCTGCAATGGTCAGTTTATTAAGTATATATTCACTATATCGGACCTTGAAAAGAAGAGTAAAGTGACCTTATTTTTCGCATTTCCCAGGTTTGTTCTCGTTGCTCCTGTTGGTTGCACTTCTTGGGATCAGTGCCATTATGGATTTCATATCGCTTACCGTATGTATTCTCTGCAATTGAACCTTCTGGTGCTTAATTCAGTTCAAGACAATTGTCTTCCTCTATGTTTATTGTTGTTTGCTCCTCATAAAACATTAGTCTGTAGATAAAGTAATAAGCAATTCGTGACGAATAAGATCCTGCAGAACCAAACACCGATTTTTTTATTTATTTCATTTCATGGTGAATCTTGGCAACTAGATTGCACCTCAGAAGTTTAACAAAGAAAAATAGCGCTCGCAAACTGAAGGCAATTTTGAATACACAGGAAAAGCACAGTAATTAGGGTTTTAATTATATATGTATTGATAATGATGATCTTGCAGGTTATATCCGAGAGAGGACTGGAGCTGCTGTCCACAACGTTTATCTTCAGTTTTCTTGTATGTGAAGCTTAATGTCACCAATATGGTATCTATGTCGTGTTCACTATGATATGATTTTCCTTTCCTATATCCTCGGGCTACATTAGTTTGATAGGAAAAAGATCTATTGGGGCATTTATAACTCAGAGGCAGATACAGTTGTTTATTCGTCTGTATCCCCTCGTAAGTCGTAACTGTAAGTTGTGTTGGTAGTTATACAGTATTACTGAATACTAACGGGGCTTAATTAGAGAGCTTTTCTTCTCAACTATAGCAAAAGGGTGAAGTTTTGAGAATATGCATCTATAGCCAACTTTTCAGTTTAACACCAAGGGCCAAAACAAGGTTATTCTCTGACTA
This sequence comes from Vachellia pachyceras, assembly GCA_025593235.1. Classification (NCBI taxonomy): domain Eukaryota; kingdom Viridiplantae; phylum Streptophyta; class Magnoliopsida; order Fabales; family Fabaceae; genus Vachellia; species Vachellia pachyceras. Next base: position 6,259 of record JANTPZ010142296.1, read on the forward strand.
ATTTTAAACCTTAAAATCCTAATGTCATCTTACATGTTGCAATGTTGTCAAATGATAGATCATTTGAATGTCTGCTCATCTATTCTTATTATTCCCTACAGTGCTTTTTCCTCCTTTTCAGTTATTTTGTTTGTTCATTTCTTCCATACATACATGTTAGGTGACTTTGGTACTCTATTTTGCTGGCTGCAAGTCACGTAGTAAAGATTCATCTCTAAAACCTCATATCAGCGGAAATCTTATTCATGACTGGTATGTTCAAAATAGCGAGGATGCTTAGATTGATGTTTCATCAAGTTAGAATGGTTTCAAATTGTCTGTTTCATGTTTTTTCTGCCAACACCCTTATCCTATGCCATATATGCTACAAGCCTTTCTCACTTTTCTTTCAATACGATATAAAAGTTTCTTGGTTCTTTCAATTCCCCAGCCTGAGTTTTTATGTAAAATTCTGGTTGTTTCATTAAATGTATACTAAAGAAATGTGAAAAACTGTGTCAATAGGGGTTGGATCTAGTAGAAAGAGCTAGTTCCTCACAACATAATGAACCAAGGTTTGAATCTTCGTTGGGAGTAGTGCCTACATTTAGTGCCTGACAGTGCCTTAAACAGAATTACCTCTAGTAAGAGGATGCTTATGCTTAGTAAAATAAAAGTGAAAAACCTTTTTTTCTTTCATGACTCCCAAGGATAGGTGGAATAAAATTTAAGAAAGGTGTGCCAGGCTATGAAAGCTATAAAATATAAATACAGAAGCATGGGTTGCAAAATTAGATGCTATGGATTTGTGCAGAAAAGGTCTTAATACATGGGACATGCGTCTAGGTATAGGAATATAATATTTCTTGTAGTCTAACTAGCACTTTGTTTTGATTTAATCCATGGGGTCCTTCGTGCACCTTATTTTCAAGATAAGAACTGGAATATCACTATCTTTTGTTTACTAGCCCTTGGCTTGAACTGATGGTATTGGTATCAAGGTTTCAAAATTTTATTCTACAATAAGTATACACATATTTTGAGGTGTCATGTTTGTGTTACAAAGATTGAATTAGACTAAAAGAGCCATCATTTTGTCTTTATGAAGAAGTACTGAGTGCTGCATTTAGCAGTAAAATGGTTGACTTCACTACCTAGAGTCAACTGAATTTTTTGGTCAATATTGTTTAATTTGTTTTCCATTCTAATTTAACAGGTGGTTTGGAATACAGCTGAACCCTCATTTTATGGGTATTGACCTCAAGTATGTGATGTACTCGTCACTTCCCACTTCTGTATTAATAAGTTACAAGATCATAGGAATGACATTTCTCCCAAACGTCCTATGGAAAATATTTTTCATCTGTCTTGTCCACTTCGTCCTGCAAAATGCATTGGCATAACCATTATTTCTCTTATTTCTACATCCAACTGGCCGTCTAACACTGAATCCATGCAGCATGCCTTCAGAAAAAATGTAAATGAAGTATGCATGCAAGAGGCTTGCTTTGTAGTACTTAATACTGGAAATCACAGTGGAAATATTGGTAGGATGGGATAATATTGTTTTAAGTTTAACTTCGTATCCTGTTATGCATCATGACTAATTTTTCAATGAAGAAAGCGTATAACATCCTTAGCATAGTGCAGTGGCTGTGAGGGAAAATTTAATCCAACATGTGGCCAAACCTTTAGTGGAGTTTTATTTTGCAGATTTTTCTTTGTTAGAGCTGGAATGTTGGGGTGGCTTCTTATCAATTTATCAGTTCTTGCTAAGTGTGTTCAAGATGGTACCTTGGGCCGATCAATGATCCTTTACCAATTATTTTGTGCGGTAATCCAGAAATCATGCATGCTATCTTTCTTTAATAACAAGACCATTATTGCAAGCATCTGATGTGTGAACTTCTCACCTTTATATTCCAGTTATACATTCTGGACTACTTTGTGCATGAGGAGTACATGACATCCACGTAAGTGAAGTAATTACCTACTTTTAGAAGATAAAAAAAAACTTGGCTAAGAGATTACGACCTTCATGTTAATTTAATTATTTGGCTAGAAAACTGCTATCTATTACCTTATCACTTCTGCAGTAGGACGAGAAATATTTGATGTGCTTTAGTTAGATATTTTATGTCCAGCGTTTCCTGTTCAATTAGATCACTCTGTAGAAATCTATGCTTCTTAGTTTCCCTCAAGCTTTATTTATGCTATTTTAAGTGTCTATATGTATGCAAATGAAGCTATGCCTTGTTATGTTCTTGCTGGCATGCCAGGGGGATTTTTTTTATTTTAACGGCTTCTGTTATGTTTTTTTTTTTTGGGAAAAAAAAACTACTATGGTTTCCATGTGGTGCATGAGATCTAAGAAATGAGCTGCACACAGCTCATGCCTCGTGAGAAGTGCAACTTTTTGGAGCTTTTATGTTATATATAGATATGCAGATATATACATATTTGTTTTTAAAATGAAATCTTTATTCATCGCATAATTTTTTTGTCCTGCATTGGTTCTGCCGGTAAATGGGAATTGGTGACTGAATTATATATCATTATTCCTCAACCTTCCTTATTCACTGGTAATAATGAGAATCTTCATTTGCAGGTGGGACATAATCGCCGAGAGACTGGGATTCATGTTGGCCTTTGGAGATCTAGTGTGGATTCCCTTCACTTTCAGCATACAGGCAAGTTGCTAGAACCATGAACTGGGAAGAGGAATAAAAAGAAAAATAAAGATTTTGCAAATCAAAGGGAGAAAATTCACTGTATGCTAGGGAAAATGTAAGGAAAAAACTAGACTAATGCAGCTATTATTCCCTTGCCATTAAGTTTCCCAGTTAAAACATTACAAGTATATAGTTTTTCATGTGCAATTAAATTGGAGAACCACACAGTTTTCTGTATAAACAATAATATGCTTGTCATATTTTAATTGGGAACTTGATGACAAAGATATAATTGCACCCAAAAAATGATAACCATAAGAAAAGACATGAGGAGAGTTTGTTACTGCGGGTAGCCTCATTGCAGCCATGCTTCCATTTCAAATAGCAGGTCTTGATTTAGATTTAACTTTCCCAAGGCCAATTAACATTTTTTTGAATTGGTGTGTTGTAGTCTCAAAATGTTTGGAATTCTTGGGGGACAAACAAAGTTTTTTACTTTGAGCAGTTATAAAATCACTTTCTTGGGCCGTTTGCTTGAGCTCTTTCTCTCCTGCCTTCTTTATATGTGGAATTTTATTGTGGACAAATCTTCACATGCTGGATTGTATAGCTCTGTGTAGCCTGTTCATTTACTTTTATGAAAATAATATATCTCTATTAATCAATACTAGCAATGGCCAAAATTGATCTTAAATGCTTTGTTGTTGATGCGTACTTTAGGCCTATATTGGTCTCTGTAGGAGATAGGAACTTTCCCCAGCTATTAATACATGTACTTTTTTATATATCATGATGTCCACAGATCTTGCATGCGTTAACAATTTGTTATTGCTGTTAGGGATGGTGGCTTTTGTGGAACAAGGTGGAGCTACCAACCGCTGCTGCTGTTGCAAATTGCTTTATCTTCCTTATTGGGTAGGCCGTGATATCTTATTGGCACATAAGCATTTCTTTATGGAGACTGCATTAGTATTTACTTTGTTGAATTCGAATGCACAGATACATGGTATTTCGAGGAGCTAACAAGCAAAAACATGATTTCAAAAAGAATCCAAAGGCTCTAATATGGGGCAAGCCTCCAAAAGTCATTGGAGGCAAGTTGCTTGCTTCTGGTTATTGGTAAGATTTCATCTGATATTTTTATTCTCATTATGAAATATTAGCATACTTTCTTGTTCTTCCTTACATTTTATGTTGTCAAATTATGGAGTTAAAATCATCAATTTTTCGGAACCAATGTGCATTTGTGTTTTTCAGAGGTTATTAAATTATATTAATATGCACATAGCACTTTATGGCGAGAAACCATGATCTAGGGGTGAACAAAATCTATTGAGATTGAGCCAGTAAAGGCTGTAAGCTTGATGGTACCATTTAGTTGACGAGATCCAAAAAAAGAACCACAAATACGAATGCTGATTCTGAAGTTCCTTTTACCCCTGCCTTGGACAGGGTTGTTGGAAGGTAAACAAACATGGGTTCAGTTTGCCATTCCCACGTTCTACAAGTTCTTAACAAAGTCATCATATGTTAATTCCTTTATTTTTATTGTGATTATCATTATCAATTTTTCTTAAGAAGGCTAGCATGCGTTTTAAAAAATGCATTGGCAATCACTAGAACATACCACTATTTCTGCATTTTATGGGAAATCTGAATTTTTTGTCAGTCAAAGTTTGTGCTTTTTTCTGTATCACGGTGCCTTGTCATTGTCATCTACCATCGTAGAACTTTTGTGAGAAACGTCCGTATTCTTGATCCTGTTTTTCATGCAACTTATTGATGCAGTTAATTATTTTTGTGTTGAAGGGGTGTTGCTAGACACTGTAATTACCTGGGAGATCTGCTGCTGGCTCTCTCCTTTAGCTTACCTTGTGGTCTAAGGTGATTTCTTTGATCTTGTTGCTGAACTTTCTTATGAAAATATGGATATTAATCTCCGTTAGCAAGAGGATTCCAGGCATTTATTGTTTGCTCATTTTCACAGTTCACCAGTTCCATACTTCTATCCAATTTATCTTCTAATTCTGCTGATCTGGAGAGAGAGAAGGGATGAAGCTCGTTGTGCACAGAAGTATAAAGAAATATGGGCACAATATCGCCAACTTGTTCCTTGGAGGATATTGCCTTACGTACACTAAGAAACCTGGGTTTCAATGTGTTGACTAAAGGCACCCCTGCTAGGAATGTTGAGCTTTGGTCACATTTTGATTGAAGAATTAAAGGAAAAAACATGGACATCTTGCGAGGGAAGTGCATAACTCTAGAGTTTGCAACGTTAATCTTGTTCTGTATGAAAAGAAAGCCGATGCTTGTGTTACTTGGGCTGCATTTTCATTGGATGGCCACTTTTGATTTAGGTCTTGCTATTTTAGACTAAGCACACACTCAGATTATTCATCTTTATTATCGCATCTTGGTTTGTAAGAGAATGAAGCGTAACCCCACGAGCCAGGGCATTACTCCATGCATGCAAGTCTTGAGCCCCAAACAGATGAGAATCAAAGCATATGATTATTTCAGGTCTCACTCTTTTACATTTAGCACGCACTCAGACTGCCCCCTCGTTAATCTTCTCTTCCCTCCATATGTTTTTTGCCTTTTTATTATCATGACATATATTTGTTCTTTTAAATTATTTGTTAATATTATACTTCATTTTTTTCATTTTAAATAAGTTATGTATTTTGCCAAATATTTTAATTTTTGTCTTCCTATTATCATCTCTAGACATACGATATTTTATTATTTTTGTTTGCGATTATTATCCCTACTAAATATTTCAATTTTTAACACGAATCGTAGAATAATTTTATTTTAATTCAACATTTGACAATGTTGATTTTCAATTTAGATTTGATTTTATTATATTGCTAAAGAAAAACGTTAAAAAAAATTGATAGAGATATTTTTACCATTGTGAACGATTAAACGTTACTCTCTTCGCTCTATCTTTTCTAATGCATCAAGAGGGCTATCAAGTATTTTTGAGGTGCATTCAACGTTTTGAAGTGTTTTTTATTATTTTTATTTGTGAGATAATATTCTCTGCCAAATATTTCAATTTTTAGCATGAGTAGTAGAGTAATTTTATTTTAATTGGACATTTGACAATGTTAATTTTTAATTTGGATTTGATTTTAGGATATTGCTAAAGAAAAATGGGAAAAAATTGATAGAGATATTTTTGCCATTGTATTCAACTAAATGTTACTCTCTTCTCCCTGTTTTTTCTAAGGTGCATCTACCACTATCAAGTAACTATTTTAGGTGTATTTAGAGTCTTGAAGCGTTTTGTGTTACATCCAATATCTTAAAGTATTTCTTAGATGCATCTAGTACCTTAAAATATTTTTTATGCTTTGAAGTTAGAAGCATAAATTTTAAGATTCTAAACACACTTAAAAAAAATACTTTAGAATATTAAACGCACCTAAAAAAGTACTTGAAGTTATTAAATACACCATAAAATACTTTAAAGTGATAGTTCCACCTGAAAAAATTTTCATGGTGTTATGTGTAGCTTAACCCTTTTTTATCTATCTAAATAGGAAAAATGAAAAAGCAAACTGCGCATAATTCTCAAGCCAAAATTTTTTTTTTGATACAAAAATTTTAGGCAGGGGGTTGAGCTCACCCACAAGTTAAGGGCAGAGCGAAATCTCCCTTCCTCTTAGGTCATACCAATGTTGGGCAAGGCGAGCCGTCAATTACCCTCAGGCAAACCTAAGCACCCAAGAGCTAGGATGCCTCTCCAAGCATCGTGACTGGAACCAAACAAAATGACCTTTCCCGGTATTGAACACTCTCCCTTTTGGTGAAAGTGTCTAATACCTTCGCCAGCTGAACCCATGAACGATGGGTAGCCAAAAATTTTGTTAGTGAAAAGAGCTACAACTAACTATTGTATAGAGTCTACAAATTTTGCCAAGAGCCCGTTTGTTATTGTAGGATTTAGCCCATGGAAATGGAAATGTAATTAAATTCCATGATTTAAGTTTATTTGGTGTACATATGGGGTTATTGAATTGATTTTCGTGTAGAGGATAACCTATGAAATTGTGAAGAAATCGTAATTTTAGATTTACCCCTCATTCTTCACATCCTTCAAACCAACTCTATTGCCACATCACTGGACTCCAGCCTTCTACAACAACGAACAACGATGATCTCCTACCATCCCCATCTTTGACTATGATCTACTATGCCCATATTGTGTTGATCCCATCTCCAACTTCGACTTCTAGCTCCCTATGCACAACTGTGTTTCTTTTGTAACGTAGTATCTACCATCACCATTGACTTCTTCAAATCTTGTTCAATATTTTTGGGGAAGGTGGCTGAGGTGTCTAACACAAATTGGTAGTAGATAAATTGGACCTTGGTTTTGAAGTTTCAATGGTGGTCAAGATTGCTCTTCTTTTCAAATTGAAAAAATTGTGAAGGGTATTATGAACTTTAAATACAACAATATATTTTTTTAATTAAAAAATTATATTTCATTTACCTAACATATCAAACACATTTTAGATTTTATATTCATATCCATTTTTACATCTATATTCATATTAATTTCGATTTACTTCAAAATTAATTTCACAAACCCGCCCTAGGTACTATCCTTTTGGTATGTAAAAAATTTCTTTTTTTCCACTAATAAAGTAAAATCTTCCGTGGTAAATTTTTTCCCCCTCAATTTTCAAAAGATTATTTTTACCCTTTTTCCCTCGATTCTTCGTTATTCTCTATACGAAAAACTATTAGCTGTCCAGCCGTGCTTCGCCCCGTGACCGTGACGCTGGCAGTGGAGGTGGAGCTAAGTCTGATCAGCTCAGTGATGATATTGAGCAGTATTACATATGAAGAAGGACGGAGTAGAATCTGCAGCAACTTCTGCAAATGCAAAGCCAACCGCGGGTAACGTTTCAAGCCGAGGAGGTTCGGCTTTTGCCCATCTCTTGGCTTTGGTAGATGCTGCACCTCTATTCTCCAAAGGGATTAATCCTGATGCCGATTCACAGCGCGACCCTCTTCCGATCCCTATCTCTACTACGTCACCGAGGCACCACAATGACTCTCTTGAGCAAACCCCCGTCACTGCCATCAATACCCAAGGGCCTCAAGGTTAGAGAAACTCTAGCCTAAAACAAGAATGCTTTTTAGAATTGAGTTAGTGTCTGATCAGCTCAGTGATGATCTTGAGCAGGATTACACATGAAGATGCAGGACGGAGTAGAATATGCAGCAGCAACTTCTGCAAATGCGAAGCCAACCGCGGGTACCTTTTCAAGCCGAGGAGGTTCGGCTTTCGCCCATCTCTTGGCTTTGGTAGATGCTGCACCTCTATTCTCCAAAGGGATTAATCCTGATGCCGATTCACAGCGCGACCCTCCTCCGATCCCTATCTCTACTACGTCACCGAGGCACCACAATGATTCTCTTGAGCAAACCCCCGTCACTACCATCAATACCCAAGAGCCTCAAGGTAAGTGAAACTCTAGCCTAAAGCAAAAATGCTTTTTAGAATTGAGTTAGTGTCTGATCAGCTCAGTGATGATCTTGATCAGGATTACACATGAAGATGCAGGACGCAGTAGAATATGCAGCAGCTTTTGCAAATGCAAAGCCAACCGTTTCAAGCTCGGAAGGTGTGAGCTTCGTCGATCCCTTGGCTCTGCTGGCAGATGCTGCATCTCTAGGCTCCAAAGGCACTAACAATGAAGGTAAGAACCACTCTTTCATGATGCCAATTCGTAAAGCCGTCCACCACCACCCCTATTTGTACGTCACTGAGCCACCACAGTGTCTCTCTTGAGCAAACCCCCGTCACCACCCTCAATACCCAAGAGCTCCAAGGCAAGTGAAACTCTAGCCCAAAACAAAAATACTGTTTGGAGTTTACTTACATTCCGTTTACTGATTGGGATGTTAACATTGAGGAGTCCATGGAACTTGAATTTTTTTTTATGGGAAAAATTAATCTATTGGTACTAAACTTTAATTCCATGCAACACGGACTTGAAACCATTTAAAATATTAGTCTCTGTATTTTAAAAAATGAAATTGTATATTTCATGAATATTAGGGACTGCCAATGCCAAGACTGTGGGTCTATAGAGATCGAGTTGCAAAAGATTAATTTCTCTTTTTTTTTTCCTTGTCTTTCTTTGGGTTTTTTCTTTTACTTTTCTTTCTTTTTCTTTTTTTTTTGTGGGGCGGGGGGCAGAAGTTTCGATATGTTACTCGTAGAAATGAGTATTCCTCTACAATAACTTGCATGTGAGAATGAGAGTGAGACACCTCCTGTTGAAATAGTTGATCGACATGAGACCATGCGGTAACTGGTCTTCCCTTTTTCCTCACACGGAATTATCTGTGGATGATGAAAATAGAAAGGAAGAAGTAAAGAATAATTGGAGATTCTACGAGATTTGATGATGATTTAAAATATTTGATGATGGATGAGACAATTTGGCAATATTATGTTTTGATTTTGATTTATTGTTATCTTGCATCATTAGTGTAATTCACATTTAATTTTAGGATTCTAGAATGTTATCTTTTAATTTCCAAGTTAGAGTTGAGGCTATAAATAGCCCTCCACACAATTCATTTTATAGACGCCTTTAAATGATTGAGTAAGAATAACCTCACCCCTCCACTTACCCTTTCTGCATCACTCAATTTTGTTTTCCATATAGGCACACTAACAATTGCATTTGAGAAAACCATTTCACACTTGTCATCTCCTATGCCAGACAAGAGAATCAGAGGAGAAAGCAGACAAGTTGTTGGAATGCGGATTAATGTGGAAATGGAGAAAAATGTCCCCAGCACAAATGGTGCAACCCCACACAACCAAGAACTCACACTTTGCACCTCTTGCGCTAGAAAAGTTGTTGCTGCAGTAACAAGCATTGGGAGTGATATGTGTGGAAGTTGTCCAAAGCCTGCTCCTGGTAGTGTTTCAAGCTTGGAAGGTATGAGTTTTTCCAGTCTCTTGAATCTGGTAGATGAAGTATCATTACTCGTCAAAGGGATACATCCAGGCAGCCATGGCATTGATCTGAATCAATCACCAACACCAAAACAAAGGAGAATGAAATACCGACCCAAGGTCATCACAGAAGACATGACCAAGAAAACTAGAAAGTCGGTTATCCCAAAGCCTTTTCAGTCAAAAGGAAAGCCAATTGGCAAGAGGAAGTATGTGAGAAAGTCATGTTTAAGGTCCTTGAATCTTGAATTATCAGAGCAACCAGGTGATGGAAATGATGTGCTCGGGGATGGGACTGTTCATCTTGGCATGGGGATTGATGTAGTGGAGAAAACACAATCCAAGGTCATCGCAGAAGGCATAGCCGAAAAAACCGGAAAGCCATTTATCCCAAAGCCTGTTCAATCAAAAAGAAAGCCAATTGGCAAGACGAAGAATGTGAGAAAATCGTGTTTAAGGTCCTTCGATCTTGAATTATCAAAGCAATCAGGAGATGGAAATGCTGTCCTAGGTGATGGGACCGTTCATCTTGGCATGGGGATTGATGTAGTGGAGAAAACATGTGTTGCCCCAGGTACATATCTTTCAAACACCAATCCTCAGGGGACTAAGCTAAATGCCAAATCTACAGAGAACCGCCAAAGAAAAGGCCTGGTGAGTACTCTGGATGGACGTGAAAAAAGTGAAACAAAATCAAGTCAGAATAATTCCAGCAACAGTAGGACTGGAAATCTGACCCCAGGATTATATATGGGTGCTACCAAAAGAAAACACTCCTCCACTACTGACCATGCAGATATCAGCCACATGAATCTGATTGAGGTGCATTATAATGGATTGCATGCATACCAGAGGCGCTGGGTTCAATTTCCTGCTGTTCAGAAGAAAAGGAGAAGTGATAGTGCTAGATTTTGTGATTATGCTACTACACCAACCACTACTAGAAGCTGTAACACCCTGCCAAATCAATTCACAAGACGAGGAAGCAATTCCAAGGTTCATGCGTCATTCAAGAAAAAAAGAACAAAGAGGGAAAACAGAAAAAAACTTGTTATTTCTACATTTGCTAGCGCAAAGCAAATGCATCATGGCTTTCTGTTGAATGGTTACCAGCCATCATGGACCATGCCATTGGGTATTTCGTCTAAACCTTGCTTCTTTATTCAATTATATTGTAGTTGTCAAAAGAAGTAAAAAAAATCACAACGTACTCAAGTTTTCCTTATACCATAACAGATGCTGCTCATCAAAAGCCATGGAATTACATGCAGATAGTGGAAGCGTTAACGGAGAAATTTAGTCACCTAGATATAAATATCATAGCCACTTCATCGCATGAGCTAAAGGCCCTGATCCCTTACAAACAGCAAAATCAAAAGGACAAGGTCACCCAAGGAGATGGTGCCATCAATCCCATCAGAAAAGATTACCACTTCCCACGAGCTTGTTTGCCGACGAACCACAAGCCCTCATCGTTGAACCAAAGGAGAATAAAAAATGGGATGGCAAGAGGTTGAGTCAACTACCAGTTTGTTCCCAGAGTTCTCTGGCTAAAGACATTATTACTGAGCATTCTGAAGGAAAAGAAGCACTCACCAGCAATGACTCCCCTGGAACTACCAGCTTTGCCGATGAATTAAACTGTATACGCTGAAATCAAAAGAAGGCAGCACTAGGAAACAGTTCAATGAACAAGGCCGCTGGCACCATCATCACCCAATCAAGGCAGGAAAAGCCATGTTATGGGGGCACTTCGAAAGAGTTAACTGACCTAGTTTTTTTCTGCAACACTGCCATTTCTTCTTAAATATCAGGTAGGTTTTCAGTTGACCAAAATTCCAAGAAAATAGGGTCATGCTAGCAATTAGCAACTCAGAAGCAGAGGACTGCACGGCTCGTTCCTGTAACCTTTTAGAACTAGCGGATTCAATATATATGAAGTTAGGCGGCATTAGAAGTGTTTTCTTGTAATTAACGTGTATGTAGATCACAACGTTTTGAGGAATCATTTCCCTTGTAATCAAACAATTATGTGAGATATGTATGCATCAAAACATTAAATATTTAATATCTTTTTTTATTTAAATATTATGATATTAACTTATTCATAATTAAACATGAATAATATTTATTAAATTATACTATTTTAATTTGATATGTCTGACCCATGAGTTGACCCCGATCTGACCCACTAATCCTTAATCCACTGTATGAACCGATCTGGATTTTAATAACTTGCTATTTAGAGAATAGAGATAAACGATAGTGATAAGTATCAAGAATATATCCCAATCACTTATAATGTTTCAATTAAATAAGATATCTTGAATTTAAATTCATCAGAGTTAGGGTATGCATTGAGGTTCAAAAACATTTATATAAATATTTAAATATCATCTATCAATAAAATCATCACTTTAACAGTAAAATTTTAACTAACAATAGTATGGGTTATGTATCACTTCTTTATCAATTATATCAACCTTCAGCAATAAGTTGCCATTGTACAAACGTGCATTTGTTGTAATTCATTATGCTTTACTTTTAACAGACTAATTGAATAAGAATTTAAGTCACATGCTTCTTTTTTTTTCCACACGAGCGGTCGGTATCTTGGCAAATCTGAAAATTACAAATCAGATTAGTCTAGGGGTTTTTCCGCTAGGAACCTAAGGAAAGAAATTTGAATTGGCTCTCCATCATGAGCACCGGGCTAAGGGGCTGTTGAGCAACTCAAGCAAACCGCCCCACTTTACTAAAACATAAGCAACCTCGAATCTCTCAACTAGAAGCCCTGCCCCATTGGTAGTCGAATTCCATCCGTTGTCTCCCTCTCAAGCAACATGTATCTCACGGCTTGGTACGGTAGAAATGAGAGGATGAAATTGAAATTTAATTATATGATGTAGTCATGTTTGGTATAATGGAATTACAATTTCATGTGGAATTCAATTCCATAAAAACACCCTATTTCAATTCCATACTCAAACTCATGGAATTCATATGGGTTGCACAGAGCCTAAATTTTTTTGAATAAAATATCCTCCCTTATGTAAAATAGTCTTTTTTATTATATTTACAAAAAAAATAACATTCATTAAAAAAGACATGGATCCATCTTCATTTTCAGGCATACCAAACGTAATTTCAAAGCCCATATCCATTTCCACCTCCACCTCCATTTCTGTTTTCATAAAAATCAATTCCATTGTACGGCATAAATCGCACATAGTAAATTAGCGGTTAAAAGCAATGGATGTGTGAGAAATCAGTGTGTTGGAAAAGATATAAGAGACATGCAATTAATTGAGGTACAAATAAAAAAATGCATTAAATTTTAGATAAAAAAATTGTTGTTCATATATTTGATCAAATCCGTTAAAAAACATGTTGCTTACGAATAAAAGCAGAGGTGAGGGGTAGGTTTTTTTTTTTTTCCCGTAAGAAGGCCCAACTTGAAGACTTGGAATTTTTTATGAGAATGTCATTATCATCAAGGACCATCAGAAAAGGGCACTTGCATGTCACATTTGTGGTCCACACAGGCAAGAGAGAAGAATAAAGTAGCGTGTCATCTCACTGTGTATTGGCCCATCAACACAACAAAAACAAAAGAAGGATTTTGTCTTGGATTTCGTGTTTAGATTAACTCATCTTAAATCATTTAATATAATATAAAATAAATGGAAATTTTATCATGAGTAAAAATGTTTTTTTTCAGGTTATTGTCAATATTTTTCAAACAGTCAGTCACTCACATTTTATTGAAGTTTGCCAGAGGATGATGCTTTAAATAAATTACCCTAAATATCTCTTCAATTCAATGAACATGGGATATGGATTTATTTTGAAGGAAGTGACCCACACGTTTAACATCAAATTTCAGACAAATCAAATGACCCACGTCTAATTATGTGAAATTCTTCTCGTCAGGTGATATTGATTATTTATAACACCTAATTGATTGATTTATTTATTTTAAAAAAAAAAGGTGCTAGGCATTAATATAGGATAATGGTTTTGGTGTATTGGTGGATGGGATAGGGGCCTTGAGGAGAGATGCTGTACGATAGAGTGATCGAACGGTCATCATGAAATAAGAGAATCAGTCAAATGATGCGTGGTTGAATTGGATAACCTTATCTTTATGCAGGAACGGTACAACAATCACGTGAGGATCGAATCTCTGAGCCAAAGGTGGTCGGCTTGTCTCTGGGCTTTTAAATAAAAATAAGTAAATAATTGAACTGTGTGTATGAGAAGAAGATACACGAGCATGGGTTTGTTCATGAGTCTCATATTTGAGCCATGATGAAATAGGCTGTGATGCAATTTGCATTCAAAACCATTTCTCATGTATTAAAGATTGCATATAGTATTACTTCATCCCGTTGAATCCTTAATTTTATGCTTATAAGTGTTTATATAAACCTTATTATTTGATTTTATGGGGGTGTGCGTGCTGGTTTCTCCTTTCGGAGAATTCTTGCTGTGCTGTGGCGTTTTACGTTCCTCATGTCACCGTTGGTACAAGATGGGAGTTTTACATCAACTTGCGTGATCACAATCTTTTAACACGGATGCATATGGGCCTATTTGAGATAACGTTACAAAAGCCCATTTATGTAGGTTGAGATATACCTCATCTGATATAGTTACCTCGTAAACTGTAAATTACGTTGAAAAAAATCATGTTTTAACGCTAGTCCAAACGGGAAAATAAGTGGCTTGAACTTGATGACTGCCACTTCAGATTTTACGTCGTCTCATGCACTATGGGAGCATTTGACTTTGTTGACCTTAGATTTGCTGAGTCTCAATAACTTTTTTCCCATTCCCTAACAACCATCTGTGTAGTTTAGACACGTGCATAGTTAGCAGCGTTGTTGCTACTAGAGTTTCAGGAAAAATTATCTAGAAATTTCAAACAACAGAATTAACCACAAAATGATCCTGAAGATTCAAAAAATTACCATGAGGTCCTAGGAGTAGCTGCTAAGGTTGTCATCAACAACCTCAGCACCCTTCATTAACAACATTGGCATTGCTCCTGAGACCTCATGGTAATTTTTTGAATCTTCATGATCATTTTGGGGTTAATTTTTATTATTTGGAACCTCGAAGTAATTTTTTCAAAGTTTTATTGGTTGAATTTGACTAATTAAAAAAAATTGACTAATTAGGGTTTGGGTGCTTGCGCCCTTCATGGTTTAACTTGTTTTTTGTCACTTGGTTTCCTTGTTCTCTCCTTTTCTCCTATTTCATTTTTGTGGTTGGACTCCCTAGTAATTGAAAATAGGTGTTCAGAGTTAGGGAAAAAAAATCAATAGTACTTTAAAAGATATCATATCAACATATGCATATTTGGAGTAAAACGACGTGACGTTAACGTTTAATTGGACAGCGTGGTTTGGATACGATTTTTAAAGTATAAATTGCATTTAGTACAAGTAAAAATATTTCATGTTTATAAGTTATAAACCGTACAATTTGTTGAAATATAACTAAATGTTAACATTCTTATTACATTCGCTGGATAATAATATTTTAAATATAATTGTTTCTAATAAAATGATACATGCTTACGTAAAAAGATATAATAAATGTATCGACAAAGTTGGTGCGTTTGTTTGTCTTTTTACCTGTTAACGAATTTAACTGAAATAACGAAAATGTGAGAGAGAGAAATATTTTGATGTGGGGTCCATTTCTCTGAAAAGGGATCCTTAAATCAAACATATGAAAGTCATGCAATCATTTTATAGTGGAATATTCTTTTTGAACCTAAACATAAAAAAATATAAGAATACGTAGTGATGTTTATACAAGTTTTCAATCCCAACATTCTCTCATCTGTTGTTGATTTGAACTTAAAATTTTAGTTATATTGTGTTTGATTACGGATTCCTAATTCAGAAAACTTGACCAGATGTCAACAACAATCGAACCATCTATTATTGAGATCTGATGGTAATTTTATTAATTTTTGGGACAGTTTATTCATTAATTTTTCTTATTGAGACCTGATTATAAATTTTCCTGTTATTTATTAATAACGTACTGTTAACCAGAGCTAGCTACAGAAGTTTAATAAATATACTACTTCATATTTAAGTTCAAAAGGAATATGAGCTCGCTTAAAAGTTAATTTGAGAATTTTTTTTGGAGTTTGTGGCCAAATCTTGGTTTTAAATAATAGATTTTAAAAGAATAGTTTTTATAGATTTCGAAGAAAAATTTAAGTTTTGAAATGTTATTGTAGGAAATAGAGAAAGAAAAAATAGGAAATGGAAATTTTTTTAGAAGATAGTGTGTAATTTGACAACAAAGTAGTTTTTTCAAAGACTAGGTTTTAAACTTGGGTTTTATCTCCAAAATAACTTTTTAAAAAAATGTGAGTGGTTAGTTAAAATTTAAATTTTCAGTAGAGCTTTCAAACGAGCCTATACTGCTTGATACTCAATGAGAGTGGTGCTTTCAGAGCATGCAAGAATACATATGGCAGTTTTTAATTAGGTTGAACTCTTATTTAAGTAATGTAAAAATACCTAAAACAGTAATATACTATATCAATCTTTAATATAAGAGTCGATTGATTTTTTGGAGAGATCAAGGAAGCTGATTAACTGATATATTTATTATTTTTTCAGATTAATTTACCCATCTTATAATAATATATAATTTAATGAATACATGAGTACGGGATACATATGATGATTAAATAATTTATTTAGTTATTTTCATCCTACAAAAATATTAATTGACTTTTACATTAAACACATAATATAATACGTTTTTGCTGACAATTATATACTTTTAATTAAGGACAAATCTGTAGTTTGATCAATAATTTAATGAATTGGTTGAATTGTACCTCTTACTCATCTAGTAGAAATATAATATCCAATTAAATAAATTTTTAAAATTACAAAAGCCTGTTAAATTAGTTTTTTTTTTACTCCGCATCATCCTTTTTTAAAATTAAGATACTTATTCTCGTAGCTCTTGCCATCTCAAAAAAAAATCTCAAGAAACTTTTTCAAAATCTTATGATTCATCCAGTCAAAAATCTGCTTTGAGTATTAGTTTGAATGTTTACAAACTGACTTCCATCGTTCTTTACATTTGAAAACTTTTCTCTGTATAAACGGAGAGATCAAGAATCATATGTGACAGTGGCGAAGCCACATTGGAGTGAGATGGACAAATGCTCTTACTCAATTTTTTATTTATGCGTAAATACCTATTAGATTTTTATTATACACCTACTAATTTTTAAGATTTTAACACACTTAAATTATCTATACTAATAAATTTGTTGTCGTTTGCTTGAAAATAAAAATTTATCCCTACTACTCTGAAGTCCTGGCTCCACCATCGGTGAAGAGTATAACGATGAAGATCATTTTGTCAACCAGCACTATTACTATGGTTAATCCTACACAATCATCCCCCGTTAGAAAAGATGTTGCTCAGCTTACTCTAGAAGAAATATAAAACAAAATAAGTGGAAGTAAAGTGAAAAGACATTAAATGAGAGAGATAATCATGATAAAACCTTATATTTACGACCCAGTTATATTTATAAACTATATCTTATGCTTTTAGGTAAACAAAATAAATTTTACATTCAAGACGGAAATACATAGTAAAACGTACTGCTATGTATTTTTTTAGGTCATAAACAGGGGAAGTAATGAACAAATGGTTTTAAAGATTGACAAAATTATCATCGTATTTCAGCAGTAACTAATCTGATTGTCATTAAAAACTTCACCATCCGTCAGTAACAATTGGATCAGCCATTGTTGGAATTTGATGATAATTTTACCAATATCTAAAACATTTTATTCATTAACCTTTTTTATTTAGACATGATTGTAAATTCCTCTTTTTTAGCAACATGTACAGTGTATCCCTCAAAATCACTGCACCACCTAAGAAAGGAGGGAGTATTTTATAAATTAAATGTGAAAAAACAAGCAACTAATTTTAACTAACTCCAGGGACACGAAACTTTCAATAGGAAAGGAGGGCATCAATGGTCAGTTCGGTGGCCCCATTCCCGAAGATAAAGTGCATGTTTGTGAGTGTCTGTGATTTTACGTAAATTGTGTTAAATATATCAAAAAAGTTACCTTCATTTACATAATTTTAACGTGAAACTTAAATAAACATAAAATGTTTGTATGTGATTTTTTTAATCGCTTTAATCTCATTTTCAACTTTTGATTTTCTATATATAAAAGAAGAGCCTTATTGCATCCCCTTGTGCTTCGCTTTCGGGTTGAATGCAGTATATGCAATTCCCCTCCGTGTAACCATGTCTTAAACATTTATTAGTTTTTTATTTACAATCTTGTGGGGTTGAATGCAGTGTGCGGCACATTTGAAACTTACTGTATCTATTTGAGAATGTAGTAAAAAAGTAATTTTACACAAGTTGAGATAAATATGTTGAGGATATTATCTCATTTTGCAAAAAAATACTATTGAGTACGGTGCGTTTGATTTTTGAAAACATTATTCCAAACAAACATACTAAAAATGGTATTTGCCGGTTGTGTCGTTTTATATATGTGAGTTGTTGATTTTTTTTGCCATTCATTGTTAAAATTTATTTATGGAGCTAATTTTACAGTTAAAACACATATCCTCTTCACCCCGTTGGTTTTATGGAGCTGATTTTCTTATTTATAATTTTAGAGTATTATATTTTACTCTGTTTTGTCCACAAGTACATCATTCACTTTATGCATATGAAGAAATCAGGTAAACATTATTTAACCTTGTTAAAGATGTCTTAAATTTGGTTTTTTTT
>JANTPZ010142297.1:0-15885 GCA_025593235.1 Vachellia pachyceras
AAGCCTCCTGACTTCTTAGCACGAATAAGAAACGATGTTGTGTTTCTCGGGGCATAAGGGGCAAATCGATTATTAAATTTCTTCTTGGGATAAAATTTTCGGGCCTTTAAACGATTTTGAGACTGTAATTCATGCAGAGTTGGCGGTATGTACCCAACACTGTTGGATTGACTTGTCGAGGCACTTGGGTTAGGTTTATCCATTCTTCTTGGGTCCTTGCGCTTGTCCGTCATCTTCTTGCCCTTCCAATTACTTCGTCCCAACTTGGGGTTGGGATAATTTTGTTTCATAGGGTTCTGAAACTTCATGTTAGGGTCCATAGGGGGCTGTTGAGACCAAACCTTATAGCCCCGATTCATCATCGGAGGTTTGATCTGGTTCATCAACATCTGCGATGATTTCATTTGCGGTTGCGGCTGCGGATTTAATGCTTGGGAGTGGATCAGCATCTGTGGCTGAGACAACGCCTGAGACTGACCTATAATCTGAGAATGGTTAATTACCTGAGGCTGGTTCATCATTGGAACCTGATTCATCGTCGGAGGCTGACTCATCTGCTTCATATTCATCATAATTTGGGATTGATCATTCATCGTCGCAACTAAATACCAATGAAACCCTACAGGCTAAGAAACCGTGTCAGTTTCTTCAAATTAGAAACCAATTTCAAGATCAAAAATACCAAAAAGGGAGTATACGATATAAGCGCCGACAAAAACAACTTGGCAAAAACCAGATATCAAAACCCTAAGGGCCCTTTGATCCGACTCGGAACAAGGAAATCTCTCAGATTTTACCCTCAAGAAGACAAAGACCAAAATAGAATTCCTCGTCTATTGAAATTTCAAATTTCAGATATAGAAAATCCCGAACTCGAACTTTAGACGGGCTTTCTCGTTCGTGTAGAAATCTCCTGCATCCGTGTGAGCGCTACTTATACATAGTGGGTAATGGACGAAATGGGCGGTGAGATATTTAATTTGATCGGTAGACGGCCGCGATTACAGATGCGCAATGGACACGTGTCACCCGATTTCGTGATCAATTGATAGAATAATCTCACAAGTCAGAAGAATTTGAAAGAGAAAGCATTCATATATATATAAACACTTTATACATTATCTTTATTTGATCTTTATTTATAAGCTACCAACTCTTAAAGTCCAATACTATGGTTTAGAAACTCCTCTCAAGTAATTCACTATAGAGGTTATAGAGATTGGACATAAAAAGGGGAATTTTAAGAAAAATTCAAAAAATTTTATGGGCATCCACACTTTAATATAATTTTATAGCATCTAACAGTTTTTTCCAAAAAAAAAAATATACATAAACACTATATCCAATTTCATTTTTAAATTTTAGAATAAAACAAAAATAGCTATTCATTCATCTTACATATTTAGACAGTCTAATCTATGAAAAAATATTGATGTTCTCAAAATACTATATGTCATCTACATTCTCAAGGAGATAACCTTGATGCCATTATACCCATGTATAAATTATCTTTTAATATAATTTACAATTTACGTTAGGGAAATTTTATTTCAATTTGAGTAAGCATGATTTTTTTCAGACATGCCTGTAAATCCACCGGAAGGAATATTTTTTAAGGTGGCGAACATCAGTCCCAAAAACCATTAGATCCGGAAGCTAACACATCTGGGGATTGTGACGGGCCCAGAGCTGCAGACAAGCATGTTAGTAATAAGCCCAATATGGCTACTTGTTTCAATTTTGTTACCTAAATCTTAAATTCTATATAGTTCTTTGAAATTGCGCCCATTCGAGTTAAGACAGTTCTCACTAGATTTGCCCAGATTATAAAACTTTTCAGCCCAATGATGGGATTCATTCATAAACCTGTTGATGAAGAATGATAGAAGTTTGACACATCAGAAATTAGGAACGATAATATGCATATTCACAAAGGTAAAAATACAAAGTTCAGATAATAATCTTCCAATAGGGGGCAAAACCCAATCTACCTCTCCCAACAAGAAATCTCATAATTCTTGAACACTAAAGAGCATGAAGCACAAGTAAAGCTAGATCCCAGTATTGGGATTGTTTCCAGCAAGGATAAGAGAAATTTCAAGACCTCGGCTAAAAGCTTGGTTGAACATGAGACGGGTTTGGAATGTGGATACAAATGGGAACCACGAGAAGAATGCAATGGGTATAAAGATAAGTATTCCCATGCCAGCATCATATAGACGTGCAATTGATCGAATGGATTTCCATAGTCCTAGATTCTTCACCACAGGCTTCCAGGCAACAGCAATCTATATTATAATACACAAAAGTCTTAGTCAATGTAGAAACATGAAATATAAATGCTAACTTAAAAAAAGGGTGCACAGTAAGCTCTGTTTCAGCTTTGGATCCAAACAAATGTACATACATGCATCCGTACTGTCTCTAAATGTGATCGATTGGAGATGGTAGGCAAATAAATATGATCAAAATGGACGTGACACCCATAGGGATTGGGAGGCCACACATTAATTCTTAAAATAAATGACAATATATAAATGAAAAGTGAAAACCCAAAATATCAGCTACCACAAACACCTGAGCTCCGAGGTGTAAACCCAAGAATGGCTCATTTGTATGCCAAATGCTGAAATTTAACTAGATTGCTATAGTCTCATGCAAAAGCCAATTAAACTTGAATCATGGATAGTAAATCTTATGCCGAAGCTTAAGCTAAATGGGCACGGTAAGGAACTAAGGATCAAACTTGTGAGTGTGACTGCTTGGTCATAAAGCTTTGATCCAATACTGATGGAATATTAGAATCTTTCTCATGTTGGCTTCAGCTATTGGTGTGTTTGGCCAAAAAAATACTGATAGAATCTCAACGTATATCTCATTAGACAATTGAAATATAGCAAGATGAAACCCCAAACCGCAAGGGAAACTGGAACTCTTTACTCTCAGCAGCAAGTAACGGGAACATACCAGAAAAAGCATGAAAAAAGTCCCCGAGAGGCTAGAGTCGCTCGAGTAAAATTATTGTTCCCAGTACTTTATGCAAATATTAACGATACATATACATATGTCATATCTTTATATTTCAGGATATTTTTTCTCACTTGTCACTAGATTTTGCAGTGCACAATCTAAAAATATGGTTTCCGGTAACCAGCATATATCAAAATTTAAGAATTATGTCTTGTAACGCCATTCCATCACCCCTAGCAGTTTACAAATGGGCATAAAACACGATCAATCTCTAGATCATCTAATGACATAGTAAACATCCAATACACTCCAACCCTTTGAGTGTGTGCCAAAAATTACTATGAAACAAAGGGATTAGACAAAAGCAGAACTCACCGAAAGAATTCCCCATCCAGTAGGAATAAATGCTAAGATAGCAGCAAATATATCTGATACAGAAAGATCAGAAAATATGACTGCCACAACTATTCCTGCCAGCGCCAACAACAAGGAAAGGCCTTGGATAAAACGCAACAGAAGCTGGAAGTTAACAGATATCTTCTGGCTAAAGGAGAACACCTGTTGAGCAACAAGACAAAAAGCCTCAAGACATACAGTTTAACACGATAAATTTAACAACAGAAAAAAACATTTTAATACCTTGAAAAGAAGTATAAGAACAGCCAGCACTGCCCATGACAGGCCATAAACCTATTAAAAATCCAAAAGAACAGCAGTGAGTTGACCGAGTATTGATCAAAAAATATGGTTGAACATATTATAAAACCGAACTAAATAAGAAAAACACCTCAAGCCACCGGCTTAAGAGTTCATAGAATGCATAAGTTAATGACTTCAAGTAAACCTTAAAAGGTAATTCCTAAGAAGGTTACCCTGCTGTTACAACTGTTAAGAATGTAAGAAAGTCTCAAGATTTGAGAAAAGAGCCACTTGTAACACACCCAAAGTAAAGAGTACATTAAAATCATTGTGGAAGAGAATTTCTTTAGGAAGATAAAGTAGAATGATACGAGATAATACCGTCAATGAAGTATTTGTCCCTTGTACATGAAGCTTGTATACAATACCATATTGGAAGATGAAAAATCTTAGACTAAGGATCGTCTCTGCTATTCTTGAACCAATACTTCTGATGTGTGCCTGTAGATGCAGCAATTTTATTTGGGGATAAAATAGATGCAATACTTTATGACAACCAAGAATGTGGAAGATAACAAGGGGAAAAGAATTCAAAATGTCACAACACAAGGGCATCAACTTTTAATGTGCATTGGTAAAACATTAAGTACCAGTTCTTCATCCCACCAAGCTTCCCAGCTTTCTTCTCCCTTAACTCCAATTCCACCTCTGTACAGAAGCCAGTTTGTCCAATCCCGAAAGTCCTCGACTACCCTAAAGTGAAGGGAGAGAAAAAGGAATCAGTAAACATGGCAGACAGGTCCGAAACTACACAAATATTGTACTTACTTTTGCCACTCAAATCCAGATGGATTAAATAAATAAGGAGCAAACAACCAGGATAGGGCCATAAACCAGCTGCTAATGGTCAGAAGAATGTATGACACAGCATTGCCTTCATTATATCCATAGGCAAGGTATACTATCAACAAAAGCACAACTTCCAACCTGAAGACAAAAAGATATAATATTAAGAATTTTAATAATTTAGGAGCTGGTGGATGAGAAAATAGCTACTGTTAGGAAGTATAAACAATTTAGCACATTCCTGCAGGTTAAAGAAATAGTACTTACAATGCACCAAAAGCTCCGAGTTTTTGTCCCTCTGTTCCACTATTTAATAAATTAATAATATATTATCATTTTTTAAATGTTTCTTTATATTTTAAAGTCCTCTCTGATATTTTTTAATTTTTAAACTCCTTTTCATTCAAAATTCTCAATTTAAAATTTATTTTTGCAGTTTTTTTCTTATTATTTTTATTGCTTATCTAAGATATTAATAAAAAATTGCAAGCATTTTAATCTTATCACACAATTGACTATGACCCAACCAATAAATCATGAACTGATGCACCACTTTACGACTAGTTTGATTTTCACAACATTGGTATATAACTATCTATACACGAGGGAGCAACTCTAGGAGCTATTAGACGAAGGAAATAAATGTAAATATTTTATAATGAATATGATAATTATAATCCATTGACCTGAGAGTAGAAAGAATTCAAAGATTATTCCTGTTTGTTTCCATTTTCTGTTTTATTTTTTATAAAACTGTTTTTAAAAACAAGTTTAAAAAAATATGTTTGGAGAATTGTTTAAAAAATTACATTTGAAAGTTAACATACTTAGAGTGGAGGCCGAAATTTTGATGATAACTCAAATTCTTAAATGGAGAAAAAAAGTCATCGAGTGGAGAATAAATTGTTCTCCAATTCTACCAAAACAAATACAAAGAAATGCAAAAAAAAAACAACTAAAAGTTGTTTTAGTTTTTGAAAAAAGTTTCTGTTTTTTGTTTTCAAAAACAACTTGTTGAAAAAAAACATCAAACAAGTTTTTTTGTTTTCTTATTTTTAAAAACAAAAAAACTTATTAAAAATAGAAACAAACAGCCCCTTAGTTTTTCTAATTGATTATAATCTATTCTAAAAGCTCCATATACTTTTTTATTACAATAATCACATCATAATAGAACCGGGTTAGTTTGGGCATTATGTGGGATACAAACTCAGCCCAGATTGATAAACTTTTTTCAATTTTTTTGCAACACACAAAATCTCATACATGCTCTGTATAATGGTAGTTGGTTTGGAAATTCAGTTCTCAAATTTTGTCAACATTATGTGCTCGGTGACAATTCTGGGGTTTCAAACCCTCTGATGTTATTTGGGATCATACCCATCCTTTTCTTTTTAAAAAATTAAAACAAGTCATACTATGTATGTGCTGGGAGCAGTGCAGCTTCTCTTCTCAAACACAATCCTTTAAAAAGTTAACGAGATATTTGAGCCTAACGCCCACAAGATTTGTAAATCCCATTATAAAAATGATGGATCCTCTTAGAGTCAAGAGTGTGATGGGTACTAAAGTGGGATGAGAATCCTCCTCCAAAAAGTTACATACTTGGGAGGAAGAACGAACACACTTAAATACCACATAGCCACTTTGGAGTTGACATTTCAAAAGTTGCCTTATGCGACAATTCACTTGACTGCTTATTAGTTAGAACGCTCAAAGGTGGTCTTAAATTGTCAACCACCAATTCTAATAAGCACAAATGTAGCCATCCCATGCAAGTGATGGGCACTTGCATGGGATGGGGAGCTCTCCCCCAAAAGCTAGATAGTCAGATGAGACAATCAACAACAACAACAATAAAGCATTGTCCCACTAGGTAGGATTGAGATGAAAAAATCAACCTACTTAAATACTTGATTGACCATCCCATATCACTTAATATAGGACTTTGACAACCTACACTACCTAAGTATCCATCAAACTACAAGAACGGGCCAATAAACAAAAGAAGGTTGTAACCTGAGGCCTCTTTAGACTCAAAGGATACAAACTTAGGCAACAAAATAAAAGGCAGGTAGTAAATAGGAGAATGTTGGAGAACAAGAGCCCCACGTCTAATTTCTACAAGTTGATATCAGAAATATAAATTACTAATATGATAGAGAAACACACCCTTTAACAAAATGACTGCGAGAGTAGAGCCTGTAATTTTCTGAAAATTTGATATGACGGACAACAAATCCACGTCCAGTTGCTTGATACTGTAGGCAAATAAACATACTTAATGATAGGGAAGACAAATATAAAAAGGCAAAGCATCAAGTCGGCAAACAAACCCTTGCACCACCATGAAGGATGGTCCTCCCAAAATAATGAGTCTTTGTACCCAAGGAAAATGTGAAAAAGACGGTGCAGAGCTGAAACTGCATTGTGACGAAACTAACAATGGCCTGCAGAAACTCAAATGCATAAGTAATTTCAAAGAAAAGAACATATTGAGAATATACGCGCGCGCGCGTCTGTATAACAAGCAGATTCTTGACTTATTTATACTGTATCAGGTATTTCCATACCAAACCCTCCCTTCACCATCTAATAAAAGGTAGCAGGATGTACCGTCTAACCAACATAAGTCTACATATTTCTTCAGAATGTACAACACTCACTAACTGCTCAGGATATTGGCAAACATTTACCCTCAGGAAACCTTGTTCCAGGATGAAGCCCAAGACCATTGGTACAGCAGTGAAAACCCCAATTTGGAAGAGGAACTGTGCATTCAAAGCAGCACTCAGGGCAGTGTTCTTAGTTATCCTAGCCCTCTCTTCTATCACTTCATCAAGACCAGATAATGCCTAGGGAAAAAAATCATCCTTGATAAGATATCAGATTAATCCCACATGAAACAAACTCAAAGCACGCAAACAACTAAGAGAGTAGAAGAGAAAGTTATGAATGGAAAACAACAACAAAGCCTTGTCACGCTAGGTGGTGTCGGCTACACGGATCACATCATGCTATTGTGCTCGATTAAAAATCAAATCTTTGAATAGATTGTTAACTAAGAGGTCTTGCTCAATAACCTCATTAAGCATCCTCTTTGGTCATTCATTAGAGAAATCCAATGAATGGCATTGCAAATTGTATATTAAATACTAGATGACCAACTGATTTAAACTACTTGGTCAGACCAACCCATACCAGGTCACCTGGTTCAGCAAATGCCAGACCGTCCAGCAGTTTCTTGACTGATTAAAGTAAACGAAGTAATTTAGGTGAAGTAGTACAAAATGGACTATGGATTGTTGGTTGGATCTGACATGCAGACCATCCTAATTCTTGCAACAATGCCTCAAAGTCTTTTTAAAGCCTCATATGCAAGTAATATCCCACTTTGAGGACATCCATAGGTATAAATATGGAATAAAGCATGAACTACAAACACTAGACAACAACAAAGCTTCAGGAAGAGAAATAAGTATAAAAATTGAAGAATGAAATCACCACACATTAAAAATGTATAAATTATAAATAATGATGAGCTGCTAAATAATTTAAAATCACAATACTTCAAATAAATCCATCTTACCAGATATGCTTTCCCATAAAGAAAGAAGTACACGGTCAGCACAGTTAACTGCAAGATAATATAGATAGCATATTCAGATGCAATAGAACAGAGCATATAAGCGTGCACGCTAACGAATACTATATTAATAACCCACAAACACATATCATTGCATGCAATATATACATTTAACTCCAAGAAAATTCCAACTATGCATTAATAGATAAACTCACTTGAACTTCGAAAAATCCAAGACAGAAAAAAATTATGATTAGCATGTGACTTACCATTGTACAAAAGTAGAAACCAACAGTTGAATAGAAAAATGACATCATCCGGAAGAAATCAAAAAGTTGCCCAAGTCTATATACATCACGACTGAGAACTTGTTCACCATTACCACCAGCAACCTTCCCCTCAAACAAGGCAATCTGATTGAGACCGACATCCTTTCCCTTGCCAACCTGTAAACTTCTTTATTGGAATCACAATTATTAATAGATGCATCATACCAAAAAAAAAAAAAAAACTTGCCTGAATGTATTCATGATGCGTAACATTCCCTTGACGCAAGGTTGAGTTGAATCCTGTAGATTAACAAGATTTAATGTGCAAAAGGTCCGAAGAACCAAAGCCTAACTTATAAATAAAACAATCACTCATACCTGAGAAGATATCTTCGCTAATGTTTACGACACGAGATGCCTTGCTAATGCCACCACGGGTAATGTGGAATACTCTATCAAAGACATCTGGATGACCATAATGCATCCGGACCCTACTCATGATTAGCAGTTTAGCAAAATTTGTCTCCAACTACTTTTAACATCCAGAAGGGGAATCAACTAGCTATAGAAAATGGACTTACTTCAAAGGATTTGCCAAGACACGCTGGCCCAAAGTAACAAAACTAGTCTCTTGGTTGGACATAAATGAGGCCAAAGATGAGACACTGCATGTAGAAAGGAATAATTACTTGATAACATTCGCATACAATCAATTAGAAAAGACATCTCAAATTACATCATCCAAGTTCCACGTACCTTCCAGTAAACACATGCTCTCTAACACCAAGAATGGTAGCAGGACGAAGACCATGATCGCAATGGAATTCTTCAAGGAGATTCCTCATCTTCAGAGCTTCCTCAAAATAGTTGTCCTATTATAAGAAATAAATAAATATCACAACTTAAAGGAATTGCAACCATAATACACATGATGTGGCACAATGTAAAAGAATGTTGAAAGAAAAGGGGATTAGTAAAGATGATGTTAAATTTAGCAGAACAATATTTTTCTTGAGAAACAAGGGAGGTGGCAGACAAATAATTTAGAATGTGAATATTGTTGACGAAAGTGAATGACAAACTGAAACTGCAACTATGAAATTCCTCTACAAAAAGGTCCATAAACATCAGAGCCCAGGAATGTAATAATCATTTGAATTCAGAGAAAGGCTACCGTAGGTAAATACAATAAATCAGGACTGTTACACTTGTAATAATGATCATTTTACTATATTATGCATTGATTACTGTTTCTCTAGATCGAACATTTCAATTGCTGATTTGGTGGATTAAATTTTATCTTATTTTTCCCTTAACTCAAGGTACTCTATCAGTCAGATAAAGCAGGTGTGTAGCCTCAGTTATTTATATATAGACCTTTTGGGATAAACAAAATCACTACGGAGTAACATAATATCTCTCAACCATTTTCAGCCACAAACAAGACGAAGATAACCATAAAAAAGCTAAACACCCTTAAAAATTAAGAAAAATCAGAAATTAGAAAGGATAACAGGACTGAACAAGAATTTAATACAGCATGAAAACACCATCAATCCAACACACTTATACAAAAAAAGAAACCTGATTCATGTCAATTGTCTGGACTGCATTTCCACGAGTAAATATAATTGCATGGTTTTGATTCTCAGGTTTCCCTTCACCAAGCCTGGGATTTCCAGGTAATTTGATCGAATATATTTCCTGCAAGATAAAAAGCCTTCTGGTATGACAGATAGCAATTACCCAAAACAATCTACAGTGACAAAAACTTGCCAATTTTTTCTTTATTATTAGGTTTCAAAAACATCAAGTATCTTATCTCTTTCGGAAGAGGATACTGGTAAAAGGGAGGTTCCTAAACAAGGATCCAACTTCCAAAACACACACACACATACACACAAAACAAAAGGGAAAAGAAAAACAAAAAAACAAAAAGGGGAAACAGTTTAAGGCTTTGTTCACTTTGAATCTAAAGCGATAACCTCATTTCAGTTTTCCATTCATATCTTTAACAGTTTTATGGACAAAAAGAACAAACAGCACCAAACATATCAACCATCCCATGTCTCCATCCTTTCCTTTGTTCATGTCCGCTACTGATTATCCAAATACCATTCTCCATACGAGTTAGAATAGACCAACAGATTTTTAGTCCAAAATCAACGGATTTTGTTGAAGAATACACATCTATAAGCATGTTACTTGTGATTTTATTGTGTGATCAGCAATGATTCTAGAAGGAAGAGATACTCTTCCACTATGTTTATTAGTAGTTATGAAACACAATTTTGTCTTATCTTCTTTGTACCTAGTGCTTTCAACCAGATTAGTTATAGCTTAAAGGTCTGTTAGTTTAACTCTTGAGATTAAAATGCAGCAACTAGCATTTAACCTGCTCCATATGTAATACATGCCAAGCTTATAAAACAGGAAGCCTCAGATGCAGCATCTTCTTCACTGCTTCATTTTCAAGAGCTTTTAAAAATAAGACAAACAAAGTAGTTGACTCATGAAGGGATACCAAACAAACAATGTAGAAAGAGTATTGAGGAATACATTGTTCAACGGCGTCTCCATACACTCAAGCCTTG
Source organism: Vachellia pachyceras (assembly GCA_025593235.1). Classification (NCBI taxonomy): domain Eukaryota; kingdom Viridiplantae; phylum Streptophyta; class Magnoliopsida; order Fabales; family Fabaceae; genus Vachellia; species Vachellia pachyceras. The sequence continues at coordinate 10,905 of JANTPZ010142297.1, forward strand.
TGTCAGTAGGAATGCATAGGGGGTTAGCTACCTCTAAGTAACACCTAACAAAAAATAATTCATTCTCACACCAACTCCCTCATAACATTAAGCATTAGAATCAACAATGACTCCAACAAATAACCCCCTTTGGGGGGGGGGGCTTTATGCCCAGAAAGAGATTAAGTTGGGACAAAAAAAGGACCTTAATTGTGAGAAAACACATTAATGAGCAATTGCATATAGAGAAGAAAAAGAAGAAGAATTCACAAAAGAACACAATAGAAATCAAAGGCACCTTGTCCTTCCCATTGATATCAGCCTTCACAAGCTTTGAGTAGAACTCTTTCCCACTATTTAAAGTTTCTACAACATCAATGAAAGCCACACGAAGAGCTTCATTCCTAGCATAATGAACAAATTTTATAAATTAGCTTTGTATATACGGAAGAGCAAGAGATATTCTGCAATTACTTCTCAAATTATTTCATTCCAACCACACCTTTGCATAAGCAAGGCAATATCAGCAGCCTCAGGTTTTTGTTCCTCTTTCTGCTTTCCATAAATTTGACATGTTACAACATAAGTGAACTTAAGATCTGCCTGAGCACGCGCTTCAGGTGATAAATAAAAGCCACGTGTATCAGTCACTTCTTTGTTGCCAGTTCCCGACTCCAAATCTACATTACCAAAGGAAAATTAGATTGTTAATATCATCACATGAGCGCTTAAAAAAAATATCAAACGCCCTAACCTCCAGAGGTTGACCGCTCCAAATATGTCTGTAACATAAGGGCTTTCCTATAGTACATCATTCCTCGGACTGTTGATCCCAAACAAAATAATTAAGCAGATTAGTAAATTTTTCCAAACAGAATAGCAGAAATTCAAAGACTTAATACACAATCTTATCCATCTAATTTAATGAAGAAAATTCTTGAATTTATTATTTTTTGTTATTTTCAAAGAATAAATTTTAAAAACGGAGAATAAACTATCCTGGTAAATGAGACTAAAAAAATACAGAAAGCCTAAATAATCAAGAAAGAACAGATAGTTAATCAAAGCCTGCCAAACATTCTTCACATTTAAAAAGAAACCATTCTCAACTGTAAAAAGTTACATCCAATACATCTGAACATACTTAAAAGAAACCAAGTACTGTATGCACACAACAGGGAAATTGAGAAATAAAACCATAATAACAAAGAAAATCCATCCAAAAAATCAGCACCTCACAACCAGAAAATGAGTGCAACAAGGTATGGGAGGATTCAGATAAACTGGGAAGAAGCTCAACGAAGTTAGGACTCATGTTAAACTATATAATGATGAAAGAAAATAAACAAAGTCAATTTGCAATAATTTGTTAGCATAAGAAAATGCCACATTAAAGAAATTTATTAAAATTCAAATGGAGTAAATAAGACAGACAACAAATAACAACACAAAGGTGAAAAAGGGTCGTGAAATACAAGATCATAAATCATTCCAGAAAAATATTTTAACACCCACATGGAGGAATGTCTCACAGCATTGATGCAAGAACCCCTATATTCAGAATTTGAAAGAAAACCATTACCAGTTCTAGCTAATGTTTGTCCCCGATAAGATGCCCAAAATCGCAGTTCAAGGATATCTCTAGGATTATCAAAAAGCTCTGAGTCAAGCGCATCTTCATCACGTCCAATCCGAGCAAGAAAGTTCTTCCACTCATCTATAGTTCAACCAAAAAATAAAAGAAATTTCATTATAAATAGGGAGATTGAAAGACAAGATATCGTCCAACCCAGGGAAAAAATATTGTTTTGGGGAGGGGTCAAAACAATACAAAGCAACAAAATAACCTTTAGGACGCAGGACAAAAAGAGATTAGATAGAAATATAGATAAATATGGATGTTAAACGAGAACAAGAGTTGTTAGAGGGCACCGGCCCAACCCGTATAAATAAGTTTATCCAGTTTCTTTATCTTATCTAGTTTGATTTATTTTATCTCAAATTATATTATATTTAATATATTTTCTGTTTAAGGAATTAGAATCTTATCCTATTTAATGAAAGGATTTGATTAGATTCAGTTGATCCAAACTCTATATGCATCGCACAACTCTATCAATAATTAGAGAGCCATGTCACAATTCTACAAAGCAAATTTCATGGTGGTCCATGCAGGTCATGAAGCCATCAAGTTCGGCCAATACAATCATAACGAATCAGCAAATAGGCTTCCACAGTTGAAGGTCTCAAGCTATTTTGACTGCATCACAGGGCATAAACTCAATGGAGAGAGTTACTTGCATCGGTCCCAGTCTTTCCTTACGTCCATCCATGGCGAAGGTAAGGAAGACTAAATTAACAAACCATCTCCTCCAAACCCTACAACCAATGCAAAGTATGCTCTATGGATAGCAGAAAATAACCAGGTGATGTCATGGCTAATTAATCCTTTGAATGCTGAGATTGGGCAGAATTTTATGCTGCACCATGTTGAGACTGAACAATTGATAAGCCCATCTCAACATCCTCAAGTGGTTTGATTTCCAAAGGCCAATTTGAATAGAAAGCAGACACGGGTCTTCTATCAACTATACGCTCATGGCAGAGATAACTACTTGCCTAAGGACTATAAAGAGTATTTGACCATAAAAAAAAACTATAAAGAGTAGGGTAATGTTTATCATTAAGAATATGGTTTTCAAAATAAGTGGCACTTCCTTAGCTATCTGGAAGGCTCATTCCCATGTTTGATGGAAGTGAGCTTTCCAATAGGAGTTATTATGACCTGCCAAAAGAGTTTCTCTCTTTCTCCCTTTCTTTTCCACCAAACGTGCCTAAACATTGCTTATTCCAAGAAGAGTAAAATCAGCAGCAGCACAACAACAACATATTGTTAACATAAATCAGCAGCAGCACAACAACAGCAAGCCTTATCCCACTAAATGGGGTTGGCTACATAAATCACATGACACTATTGTGCTCTATCAAACATTAAAATGCAAGATTATAAAACAAAAGGAATGGGAAACAAATGACAATTCCATTTATATTTAATCCCATGATCAGCCAATCCAAAGGATTCATGATCCCATGAACTCCAACTCTCCAACAAAGATAAGGCCCATTAAACCATCCAAGTTATCTACTTGCAATCGTATTCCAACAAAATGATGGGGGAACTACCTGGAAAAATCTTCTGAAGATAAAATAGAATAGATATGCCATCTTCATTTTTCTTTAGGAGCTCAGCCATGCTAAAAAGCACAATCTCAGAATAATATGGTGTGAAAACACTGCATACAAACACAAGGGATAAGCTCACCAGAAGCAACAAGCAGAACTAGTTGCTTGAAGAGGAAAAAAATTTACCTGAAAGATAACATCTCCCTAACTGGCTTTGTAACAGGTATCTTCATGAAAAGAGAATTTGTGAAAAACTCCAGCCTTCGTCTAGCCTCAAGATTCTTAGGAATGTTTGAACCAGAATGTTGAATGGTCAATAGAGAATGCAATCTTTTCACTTGTTCACTCTACATAAATTTAGTCGCTGAATTCAGAAAACAAGTGCATACACACACATACCCCAAAATAGAAACAACGAGCAAAGCATACCAAAACAGCATTGTTGGGCCATTTCAACTTTGCAAACAAACGGCCCTCTTGCCTCTCTCTTAAAAGTATATTCCAAGCATCATAATTTTCCCTAGAAGAACAAGCAAGTGAACATTAAAGAGACAGGAAATATAATTGAATAAAAGAAACCCAGCAAATGTGACAAACCTCATATTCATAGAAAGGATATCATGTGTCACAACATCATACAGATCCTGAACAGCCTTAACTGCACCCCTTTCAAGTTCAGGTGTTTTTGGCTTTTTCTAAACAAAGTCAAATAAATGAAAAAATTACATGGATTTGATACTTGAAACTTCCATCATAAAGGCAGCACATGAAGAAGAGATTATTCGCCAAATTCCAAAAACAAAGATAATCAAACCAGAAAATATAATTATGTAATTTTACCATGATATACAATATGTTCAACAGTAATGTGTAAAACACAACACATAGAATTCACCTGAAATGTAATGATGAATATCGCATGTCTGACAAGTAACATGACACCTTAACAACAATATTGGGGGAAAATATAGTATGCCTGGTTCTGGTTAATTAAAACTACAAAATATGAGGGAAACAACCATGACATCTAGATTACATTCAGCTAAGAAACTTAAGGCTGTTCAAAGAAATTGGAAAGCTGTTAGAGAGCCTTGTAATTATTTATTTATTTTTGGAGCATATCTTGACCTCTTTGCTCTCAGATTCAATAAATTTTGTTCGTATTTTGTCAATAATGATTATAAACTCATAACAAATGTCAACAGCAGAAGGCTAGCATGAACTTTAGTCATCCACGTAATTCTTGAAAGCATTCTATCAACATGCAATCATGCATAAATCAATGCAAGGACTTTAAACTAATTGATACGAACCAAAATGCCCATAAGTGCAGATGCTCTTGATATCAAAAGAGGCAACTTATTGAGTTGAAAATCCACATGAATTTTCTTATCTGAGATGCTTGTCATAATATCTTCATATACCCTTTCAACCCTGGCATAATGGCAACAATTGCAAAATAACCAAGAAAGTAGTTAATAGATTAACCATGTTTATCGTCTTATAAGGTATATGATTCAATTTGCCTCAACTTTTCATGACACTCACCACATCCTTCCCACTTCATCTAATATTTCTGTCAATATGAGTTTCATGGTATAATAACACTCCTGAACAGCATATTTCATATAATCATCCCTTGAAATCCTATCCCAAAGCTCGTCTTGAGTATCTCTACTCTCAACAGCAATATCCTTGGCAACAAATATCTACAAGATCACGCAAAAGAGATTTATTAATAACAATGAACAAATTCAAAATGAGGGCCATGTTTACAGGCAAGAGGCACACATGCATGCATTCATCAGCAATTAATCTG
>JANTPZ010142298.1:0-16719 GCA_025593235.1 Vachellia pachyceras
TGATATATTCATCAACCAAAGCATTCCATTGAAGTGAACAAAGATTGATGAACTTGAGAACCCTAACCTTGCTTCTGTAGGCTTCTGATTAATCAAGAATATATACACACACTTCAAAATAAACATGGAGGAAGAACAATTATACAAGTCCTACAAAATAGTCAGACTTTTCCAAGCAAATCTTCAGCCTATAATTGACAGGATAGTAAATGTAAAATTATGGGGAATACAGCTTACGTAGATGAATAGATGATGGCCAGAGCTAAACAGACAATTTAACAGGACTCACATTGCATCGAAAAATTCAAACACAAACAATTTGAAAAATCAATTTTTCTTTCCTTCCCAAAATGCTTCATCATCAGAATGCTAGCCAGACGGAGCATGAAGGCACTAACAATTAGCTGTTGTTCTTTAGCCAGACGGAGCAGCTTTAATGGCAGCGACATACCCGCCGGAGAAGAGACGGACCGAATGAGGAAATCTCACCTGAATAGAGAACGGCCGACGGCGAGACAAGTTCGACCGATAGCACACACAGACGCCGCAGGCTAAATGAGAGCTGAGAAGGGGAGGGTCTGTGAAAGAAACCCTTCAAGCCTCAACCGAGTTTGTGCCTGTTTGAATCTCTTTCTCTTTCAAATGGCTTAGGGTATTTTAGACTTTACACATCTCCAGTTAATCACAAAAAGGTCCCATGGGACTTGAGAATAATTGTCAGAATGTTTGGGACCTTTCAATCATTATTTTTCTTACATGGGACTTATTTGTCATTCTCCCTTATACAATTCTACTAAACCAAATCTCATGGATAAAAAAATATATTTTTTTGTTAAGAATTTGTATGCTCTTGAAAAAATAATTCTTTTTGACACATTGTCAAGCATCTTTAATAAAAAAATTAATATTGATTCATTACATTGTAAAAGTATGAAAGCTTCCTTTCAAGTTTGAAATTAACTAATTCAACAGTACTTAATAAACCTTATATTTTAAACCGTATATTTAAAAAGTTTGAAATGTTTTAGAGAGATTAACTAATTTTCTTAATTTGAGAGTAATAGATAACTGGGCATGTTAATGCAGTGGATATGAGCCTTCATTTCATTTGAATCTCTTCTAATCCATAGCAATCTGTATATAATCATTAACGCTATTTTTTGTTACGTTTTTAAAGAATTTTGCTACTTTAAAACTACAATTTGCAAACTGCTACTCAAAGTTATTTTTAATAAAAATTTACATATTCAATTTTATAAAAATCCACTCACTAAATTAAAAGCTAAAATTAAACGTTGAATTAAAATAAAATAAAGTTGTCCAAATGAAATTGAGCAGCTACCATTGCTTTGAAAAATTTATCCAAATTCCAAATTGAGCTGCCTCAGAATGAACTCTCCGACAGAAACAAAAATTAATGAACTGCTAATCACCAAACGATCTGAAAAATTATAATTACCGTTGCCCATGCGTCTAGTCAGAGCCTGCTTTCTGCCCATCACATTCTTCCTTGTCTTCTCGCAATTGCTTCATCTCCTGTGCAATTCGCATCGATCCCTTTAGCCTTCTGACATATTTACTCTTTTTCCCTTCCACCGACCCCACCTGCTCTTCCGGCACCCTCCAGCCAGATCCATTTTCTGCCTCCAACCACGTTGGGGCATTTATTTTAATTCAATTTCCCATCACGTTTTCATTTGCTCGCCGATTTGCAGAACCTTCAAACCCTTTGTCAACCCCCACCCGGGGAAAAACATTTTCTCCTTCATTTGCTTTATTCCTCCGATTAACAGCCATTGAGGCGAACTTCTCAATCTTGAAGAAGATTGTGGTACTATAGTTGACTGTACATATACTTTGGGTTGTGGATACCAGAAAAGAGAACTTTTTTGTTTTTCTTTCTTCTGGGTCCATCTCGTAATTGCATTCTGTGCAGCTTTTTGACTGGGCGTACAAATGTTGGGCGCTGGATTACAATTTGGCCTCTCCCGCGGAGAAGATCGGTTTTATAATCCGGCGAAGGCACGTAGGTCTGCTATGGAGAATGACAGGCTACGTAGAGCTCACAGCGACTTGACGGCTGAGAAGCGTGTAGAATCTGATGTAGCCAAAAAGTCCGTCGTTACCCACAATTGTGAACCCGTGATAAAACGATTGAGTAATTTAGAAAGGTTCCTGCAGGCGATCATGCCGTCTGTGTTTGCTCAGTATCCATCTAAGGTTACAATTCTTACCCGTACTCCGTTTAGTTTAATCTTTTTTGAGTTTTATTTATTTATTTTATTTTTCTTTCATTGATTGTTTACCAGAAAGTTGTTGATATAGGAGAGTGATAAAATTGCGTTTCATTGATTTATAATACTCCAATGTGAAATAAAAAAAAAATTAAGGCTTTATATAGTTTTGAATGAACTAAAGGTATGAAGAGTAAACTTTAGTGAAATATATTAGGAGGAATCAAGTTTCTCGTAACTTGTCAGCTGCTACATCATCACTTGTAGATGGGTGTCTGGCATTTAGTGTCTTTTTCCTTACCTTTGAACCATGTGCTTTTTATATACCATATTTCTTAACATCTATTTATACTGTTATCTTGATATTGCAGACGACCATGAAAAGTTTCAAGACGTGTGACGGGGAGTTTCAACCTTATTTTGTTCTTGGTGATTTGTGGGAATCTTTCAGGGAGTGGAGTGCATATGGTGCAGGAGTGCCTCTTGTACTTAATGATAATGATAGTGTTGTTCAATATTATGTTCCCTATCTTTCTGGAATTCAAATTTATGTGGATTCTGTGAAGCCAACCACGAAAGCGAGGTATTCTTGTAACTGTAAACCCTATTCAAATGGTATATATACTTTTTATTTTTGTTTGCATGGAAACTTTAGACTGCACTATTGAGTGCTTGGTAGTCATATGTTTGAATATAGAAGGCAGTGCCAATGGCATGATAATTAGGCATACTGCATGTCTTAAACAACATTTTCTATTTTTCCTTTAGTTGCCATCCATTTAATTGCTTTCCCTTCCTGCATATAAGTGTTTTTTTCATTTTTTATTTCTTGCTTATAGCTGCACTACCAGCTTGTTTCTACTTATTAGTTATTATCTTTAAAATGGAAATTGAATTCTTTATTATGGTACTCCTATGTGAGTAGAGTATGCTAAACAGTGTGATTGCACATGAACCTCAGTGAAACCCTGTAAATATGGTGCGGATTTTGATAGCAAATTGGCCATTGATTATGATTGTGAATTAATCTAATACACCTTTAAATGTTAATTGTTGCTGTATCAAATGCTTTTGATCTTAGCATAGAAATCAACCAAATTGGTCAATGCTGAAAGCTCACTTGCTGCCTCTCTGTGTCTCTCTGTCTCCCTCTCCTGCATTCGTATTATTAATGTGGTTAACTAGCTCATACTTTTCAATACTATTGGATTGTCACCACAGCTAAAAGTTTTTTATTTTTATTAATAGAACAATAATGTGTGTGTTCCACTTTTTAACAGGCAACTAGGTGAGGATAGTGACACTGATTTCAGGGACTCAAGTAGTGATGGTAGCAGTGATAGTGAACCTGAAAGAGGATTGAAATACTTGAGGGCCCATAGAAATCTTCAATATCCTTCAGATGAGGTATCTCATCAGATGGACAGATTATCCTTGAGGGACCACCATAATACCCCTCAGGATGGTTTTTCTAGTGATGACGGTGAGGCTGTCAATTCTCAAGGTTACTTAAGTTTTGAGTATCTTGAACAGGACCCTCCTTATAGTCGTGAACCTTTGGCTGACAAGGTGTGTTATCTCTTGATCTTGCCCTTCAACTCAGTCAGTTTATCTAAAACCAAGTTGCCATTCATTGTCATTAGCTGCCCTTCATTCAGTCTTTTGATTATATTATCTTTTGTGACTTGGGACAGATATTGGATCTTGCTTTTCACTTCCCTGAGCTGTTGAGGCTTAGAAGTTGTGATGTACTACCGTGTAGTTGGATTTCTGTAGCATGGTACTATTTCTTTACCATTGTGCTTTATTGAGGAGCTTACAGATGTATGGGCATCTCAATTTTCTATTCTACTTGCAGGTATCCTATTTACAGAATACCGACTGGACCGACATTGAAGGATCTTGATGCTTGCTTTTTGACGTTTCATTCTCTTCATACACCTGTGGGAGGTAGGATATGATTCTCACTTCATTTGTTGCACTGAATTTGTGCTCTGTATTCTGTAGTGAAACCTTAGAAATATAATTGTGTTTAATGAGACTGTTGAATTATCCTTAGCTTGGTTAAGTTTTGACTATTTATTTACAGATGCATCAAACACAATGTTTGACCGTTACCAGTAAATTAATCTATCATCTTCTTACAAATAAACCTAGAATGATATCATCCCTTGGTTGACTAACTCTTAGGAAATTGACTTGATATTGGTTTATGGTGTCTAGTTTATCCTCTCTATAGATGTTTGCATATCTCTATACTATCGTTAACATTAGATCTTTTTTGAATTACATTTTTCATAGAAAAGGAAAAGTATACTGTCAACTGTTCTAAAATTGGACTTCTTTTGAGATATATATTCCATTAATTGAGATGTGTTATTGTCCTAAACTTCCGTAGAAACGTGCCCTGTTTGGGTTGATGTTTCTCTCTGCTCTTGTGTAGCTCTGAGTGCATCATAATCATATGTAGAGTAGAATTATTGTGAGATTGCTGTAGATTGTTAGAGGTTAATGAATGAACAGCCTTATTAATGAGATTGAAACCAGTTGCATTCATGAGATTGAACACACATTTTTCAGGTTCACAAGGAGTGCAGGCCCCCATATTGTCATGTCCGAGTGAGATGAATGGCATTCCCAAAATGTCTTTACCTGTTGTTGGTCTTGCTTCGTACAAGTTCAAAGCATCGATGTGGACTCCAAACGGTGGATATGATTGCCAATTAGCTACTTCTCTCTTGCAGGCTGCTCATGATAGGTTAAGAGAGCTTCAGGTCAATCACCCAGATTTTCTGTTTTTCTGCCGGTGATGCCGGAGAACTTGGATCTTACTTTGGTTTTTTAAGTAGCAATCCTAGCTTGGCCGCATTTTCAAATGCTAGATTCAAATGAAGTCTGAAGTTTCTCACTAAATTGACGGGAAGACAAAGCGTAAGAAAGAAAATCATAAACTCTGTCATTTGCGATTTCCTGCTTTGGTCGTAAAATCAGTGAAGCTTTGAACAAGCATATCTATTAAGGCTCCTCTGGGATGTGTTAATGGTGTATGTGCAGAGTCTAGGAAGCTTTACAAGTGCTGGATTATATATGTAGTAGTCCTTCATATCAGTTGTTAATGGAACTATATGATGCAGTTAAGAGAAGAGGGTATTTTTTCCTCTAATTTCCAGATCAGCACTAAATAGGGGCCAGCTTTAATTTATGGGGGAATTTTGACAGATAGCATGTCAGATCTGCTTGAATTGCCCCAAATATGTTGAATTATCTGTAGAACTTGTTTTAGAGTAGTTTGATTTGATACTAATAAAATTGTTGTTAGTAGGATAAAATGTTGGGTTTTAAATTATTTTCATGATTATGATATGGTTGATTTTCAGATGAAGGTGAAACACCCTTTACTTTTGAAATCTTGAATAAACTCATTAATTTCATCATCTTGAAAGCAAAAGCCTACCTCAACAAAAGCCATTTTAAATAACTCCAGTATGTGTCCATGTAGGTGTATATGCTTTACCAAGAGGATGGGAAATTTCACATCCTTGAATGTTTTGGTCGGTTGATTATCCGTTCTGAGGGTGATCTTTGATCCCTTATTTATTTAATCTACTACTAGACGTTTTAACTAAACCTATACGAGAAGAGCTCCTTAAGTGCATATTATTTGCTGACGATATAGTTCTTTTGGCCGAATCAAGAGAAAATATTAAATCTAAATTTGAGATTTGAAGTCGAAGAGCCTTCGTCGAAGTGAAGTAGAAGCAGGACATCATATAATCAATATATGCATTGCAATTTTAATAAGAAATAAGTTGAAAGTAATTTAGAGGTGATATTGGGAGATTAAATCATTCTACAATAGATAAAGTTCAAATATGATGGTGAAATGTATGGTCATGTTAATCATATAATTCAAGTTGGATGATATAAATGGAGGTAAGCTATTGGAATTATTTATGATCAATAAATATTTAATAAAGTTAAAGAAAAGTTTTATCGTACTTCTATAAGGCTGGCATTGTTGTATGGTAGTGAATGATGATTTTAAAGAGACAACATTAACATTTTATTTTGCCAATGGACAACATGAACATAAAGTATGGTAATTAAGATAAGGATGTTGAGATGGATGAGTGACCATATAAAAATAGATATGATTCATAATGATGAAATTCGTGGATAAATTGGTGTGACAACCATTGAGAAGAAACTGGTAGAGAATCGTTTGAGATGGTTTAGATATGTTTTGATAAAGCAATTAAAGGTACCAGCAAGGAGGATGAACCAAGTAGTGTGGAGTCCTTTGAGAAGGGGTAGAGTAAGATCAAATGGCACTCTTAATAAGGTTATAAAGAGAAATATTTTTATTAATAATCTATCTAGAGACATGGTCTATGATAGAGTGTAATGATATCATGTAATCCATGTAGTTGATCACACTCAGTACAATAAAGGCTTCCTTGTTGTTGTAAAATAAAACTCTATATAATTGACATTACTTCTTAAAATTAAATGTGATATCAGTATTGAGTTTTAAGGTTGTTTTAATTTTCCCTAACAATTTTTTATTTCTAGTGGGTCTCAGTATGATTCTGAATCATGATGAATTTTTTTTTTGGTGACAATCATGATGAAATTTTTACCAAAAGGAACAAATGAATTTCATTAGATTCTCTAGAAATGCTTCGATTTCTTCCAAAAGCAAAACAAAGCATTTGCTTCTCACGTTGGGACATTGAGAAATACGTAGAAAGGCATTCAAAATTCAAAAAATGCTCTGATTATCTTGATTGTTTTCTTTGAAGAAATGAAGGATCTCAACAAAAGATCACTCGTTCTTTTAGTTGTTAAATCTCTCTTTAATTGATTAACGTGTAGAAACCAATCCAAATTGGATAAATGATTGAACTGCAATGAATTAGGTTCTCATTTGAAGAACTGATCTAATTGAACACACATTTTAAGATACTACACCATACTTAATATTAAACAAAGACAAGTGCTCCTTTCTCTCATAAATATAAGCAGGCAAACTATAACTGAGATAGACAGTTGAGCAACAACTGATTTAGTTGACACTTCAACCAACATTTCAAGTATATGAAACACTACACTATACATATAACACCTTAGAACATCTAAATCTCAACAGCAAAGACAGACAAAAACATAATACAACCTGCTAGACCTCAACAAAAAAAAGAACCCATAAACCGAGTAAAACCATACTCTTAAACAATCTAATGGCTAAGTGGATTTGACCTTGTTACTTTTGAAGATGTACTGTGAAGTGTTGAAAAATAAGGAAGGAAGGAAGGAAGGAGGATGAAGGTTTCAACAGGTGGGAAATGGTGAGGCACAAGCATCAGCAACCTTTCTGGCATTAGGAGAGTTGACAAGCTTCTGGAGGTTAGGGTCCTTCATGTAACCACAAAGGCAAGGTCTTTGTTATTTGAATTTTGTGCAGCAGAGAGACGTGGGAGGGGTGGAGGACGTAACGGCACTTGCACATGCACTGAGCTGAAGAGCATTGCAGGTCACTGCCATTGCAACCTCTGTTTCTACAGAAAGCAGAGCAAGCATCACCCACATCAATTTCACATATGGGATCTTCATTTTTTCTTAGAATAAGAACTAGGACTTAGTTTCAGAGTTGAAGGGATATGAGACTCAGATGAATATTGATGAACGGGAATTGGTGCGGAAAGATGCGGTGGGTTCCTTTAACATTTATAGGCACAGTGGGAGCAAAATTGAAATTACTTTGTGAATGCTACTGTAGGCAGGCATGCTTCTGAATAACTTGTTCATTTTCATTGGTCTGTTATTAACAAGAAATCTCTAGATAGACAAAAAGATGGACAAGTAGAATTGATTATGTATGAAGATGTGAAAATTAATTGACTTTAAAGGAAAAAGATAATGGATTAGTGGGTTTTTAGTTGATTCATATCAAGATTTCAGTTGACTGTTTTGATATGTTATATGTGGTCATATCATGTCGTTTGATTTATAATGGTAGATGTGAGATGAACATTAATGGAAAAGGAGATTTTTCTGACAAAATTAGACTTAAAATTCAAGCAATATAGGGAGGATAGCATTTCAGTCCGAAAATATCAAATTAATGACATTTAGATCTCTGAAAAAAAAATCTGAAAAAATGAGTTGCAAATACCCATTGAGATAGTTACAAGCACTAAGCAGGAACCCAATTGCTAATTAATAACTACATTTAAAACTTAGATGCCTCATTTATAATGTGTATTTCTGAATTCACAATTTCCTAAATCAATATTTACAACTGATTTTATTTTAAAAAAATTATTAGCACAATAAGAATGTCAATAATTCAATTTTTAAGGATGTATTTTATTCTCCAATTAACTCTATAGGCTGCAAAAAAAAAAAAAAAAAGTAGGCATGGATGGATCATAACATGGCTGTGTGGAGTACTTTTTGTTCACTTAATTGCCTATTTGATCTGCTTTTTGTCACAGTAGGGACGCCTTGCTAATGCTATTGCCTCCATCATTATTCACTAATTAATAATTAATATCAATATAATCAAAAACCAATATTAATTTCTTTGCATTTTCTGTTGGAAGATGATGATCCTCATAAATAGAGTACACTAATGAAACAGAGATTATTATTAGAATCTTGTGCGTATCTTGTGCGTATTAAAATTTTTTTTCCCGGTCTCCGGAGCTCCACACCGACTAATCCAGACTCGACCCGCGTCGAGCCTCTGGAAATGGTGGATGAATCTTCCAACGGTGGCTATTGTAGATACAAGAACTCGAACTCAAGACCTTGCTTAAGTTGGAACAAGCCGTTTACCACTTGATCCAACTAACCGTTGGTGTATTAAATTAAATTTTAATGGAACTGTTACGGTCAAAAGCACTAAAAGGGATCAAGGGGGTAATTTATTTATAGGTTTATGACAAGTCTGTTAACATAAATAAATATAATCCCTCTAATAATAACATCTCAAATCCGTATTACAGACTTGCAAATGAAGTTTTAAATTGCGGTAATATTTGTTTGTTCCACTAAAAAAAGCACAAATATTTTTATATATGAAATGTCAAGTTTTAAATTTATTTACTAAGAAATGTAGAACTATGGAATGAATTAAGATATTTTTTGGGCAATAATAAGAGAAATTTCAGTGATAATATTTGAAATCTAATTTAATTATTAATTATTCTCAAGTCAGAATCTTGAATTTAGAAGTGTAGTGTAAGTTTCTGTAGCATAGCACGCTCAAGTATCGACTTTCGGCGATTTGGAAATGTGTATAAAGCCTCGTAGGGTTTCCTTTTACCCAAAATGATTTAAATGACGATAATTAGGTTTCTTATTTTTTTTAGTTAAAGTGTACATTTAATTCCGTTTAACCATTAAGTTTCAGTTTGATCACTTAAATTTAAAAATTACACTTTTAATATTTTAACGTTAGCACCAATAGTTTTACTAAATGGAAAGTGCTAATTGAATCACTATTTTACAATTCATGTTAACATATGCTTAAATATTGATTATTTATTTTTATATTTTAAAATTTAATTAGATCTTATCAACATTTAAAAGTAGAATAATCATTTCAATTTGTTGAGTAACAATTTTTCATTAAATAAAATTAATGGCGTTAAACATAAAGGATAAAAATGTACTTTTTAAGCTTTAAAGATCAAACTAAAATTTAAAAGACTAAATGTACATTTTGACAATTTTTTGAAGAAAATACTGAATTAAAAATCTTAATTTAAACAATTATAAACATGAGACCTGCATGAATTAACACTTAAATGTCTTATCTACAACAAGAACTCTTAAATTTGCAATTGTTGGGATCAATATTTAGTATTTACCACTAAATTTTCAAAAAGTTTTGTCAAAAACCTAATATTATTTCAATCTTGTGGGGCCATACTGTCATTCTCCATCAAACTTTATGCACTATATATAATTAATAAAATTATTTAACAAGATATAAAATTAACATGTAATAATAAAATCATGTAATCTAGTTTTTTAATTAATTTTAAAAAATATATATAAATATTTCATCTTTCTATACTCTACGATCATGTAATTCACTTCAACTTTTTATTTATGTTATTATTATAATTTATAGCTCCATTTTAAAGATTAAAAGCCTAAAAGAATGTAATTTATGTAATCAAACATGATGCATATGTTACACGCGCGCGCGCACAAGTATAATATAATATTTTTATTGCTTCTTTTTGTCCAACGGAAACATAACATTTTGAATTCTCTGGAAAAAGGAAAGAAGGTAAATAGTATTAGGAAGATAGTACTAGGAAGAATCCAACTATGCACAACCTCATGTTCACCCCGTTTAAAAACGCGGTAGAGAAGTACTTTTACATAAGTCGAGGTAAATATGTGAATGAGATTATCTCGTTTTACGAAAAAATATTGTTAAACGTACGTTTAAACTTTTAAGAAGCTTTATTAAACAGAGCCATTATTGCATAGAGACCTATCTTGTCAAGAGATAAGTAAAGGAATCAATTCATTATTTAAATAAAGTAGACTATTCCAACTTTGCAAAAGTGATGGATCAATTTAACGTAGATCCTCCAATTTTTAAGCGGGTCCAATTTACTGCATGTGAATGTTTAAATTCCTCTTCGATACGTATAAATATAAATATATATAAATATATCTACATAAAAAAATAATTACACAGCAATGCAATGGGGATCAACAACATTTTTATTACCATAATGCTTGGAACTTGAAAGTTTGAATTGTACCAAAATGATATTTTGTCTTATTGACGTCAAAAATTGCACTAAGTGATACTGGCTATGGTTATTATTATTATAATAACTAATTTGAAATTAAATTTAATTTACTACCAGAAAAATATTATTTAACTACGGATTTTCCGTCGCTAAAACGTAGGTCGCTAATATTTTCCATGAAAATTTTCCAATGATTAATAAGTATATGAGACAAAGTGAATAGAGTCTTATATCTAGAATTACCATTTAGTGATGGATTTTTCCGTCGCTAAATGACATTCTTTGATAGTAATTCTAGATATAAGACTCTGTCCACTCTGTCTCATATATTTATTAATAATTTTTTTCAAACTACCCCTACCAATACTCCCTTAACTATGATTAGATACCACAATTATTGAAATATATATTATTCACAAAAAAGTGAGACATATAAATTGTGAGGGCAAAAAAAGGATTATGCAGACAGAGTTAAAAGTTCATATGTGTGTGTGTATATATATATATAGAGAGAGAGAGAGAGAGGGGAATGATATGCAATTTAATTAGCCGAGCATTATTCTTTAAATTAAAGACATTTGATTGTCTGTTACGGATAGTTTTAAAATAGGATAAAAAGAGAAGAAAACAAAGGAAAGGTGGTGAAAGTTGCGAGGAGGAGGGAACTAAAAAGCTTGAAGAGCATGTAAAAGGCATACCTTTCCTCAGTGCAGTAATGAATTATATTAATATCTTTGTCTCCAAGTTTAGAACAAATATTTCTATATATATATATAGCATTCATGGATCGTAAAAAGTGAAACACTGAGAATTATCATCATCATCATACATAAAGCAGCAAGAGAAGAGAAGAGATTAATATCATACAAGTTTGCATATCTCAGTTGAATATATAGTCACACCATGCCAGCAAGTCGTCCTTCTTCTTCTTATGAATCTTCAAAACAGCCCAAGTTCTTTGGTTATGGCAGATCGCTTCACGCCGCTCTTGGTGGCGGAAACTGTAAGACACTCTCTAAACCTATATACATAGGCCTAACCATATATATATATATATATATATATGACTCAGCATGTTCATGGCATCGACCTTTTTCACCGCAGTATCCCTAATGATATTTCATTTTAAAGACCTTGCGCGTATACCTACATGATATTTACTTCATATTAATAACAACCACATACAAAAACACTTGCAGCAGGCAGCGCATGAAGAAATTGAATACAAGAAATTAGAGTTACTTCGTATGGATAATTAATCACTTGCGGAAAAGAATTTGGGAACCAAAGACGCAGAATATAACTAATTAATAAGAAGCATATGCATGGTGAATATGAATTACATATGCAGTGGCAGATACAATGCTATGGAAGGATAAGAAGAAGACGGGGGCAATAGTGGCAGCTTTCACTTTCATTTGGTTCCTCTTTGAAGGCTTGGAATATCCTTTTGTTACCCTTCTCTGTTACCTCCTCCTTGCCTCCATGCTCCTCCTCTTCCTCTGGCACAACGCCGCCGGCCTCATCACTTGGTATGTACATTCAATAACTCATTTTAAAGTTTGACAGAATCCGACTCAACTCTACCCATTTTATTCTTTCTTCTTATCAATAGGAATTGAGTCGAATGAAGGAAACTCAATATCCTCTTGGGTAAATTCATAGGTTTTTATTTGATAAAACTTGAAGGTTAAAGTGCAAATTTATTGCTTCCGGAGTTTTCACTTAAATACAATGTTGTTTGGAGAGTTTTTTTTAGATTTAAGGTTTTCTCGAAAATATTAAAATGAAACAATATTGACTTTTGACGTTAAAAATGTTAACTTTTAAATGGAGTATAACAACATTGGTACGTTTAGAAACTTCAAAGTGATATTAAACAAAAAAAACTTTCAAAACAATATTGTTCTTGAAAGAAAAATTCATGGTAAATTTACACCTTAACTTAAAAAATAATATTGAGTTGGTTTTACTAATCATATATTTGATTTTCTTGTTCGGAATTGGCAGGGGTCCTCCAAGTGTTCATGATCTTCAAATCTCAGAATCCACAGTGAGGCACTTGTGTACAAGACTCAACTGGTTCTTGAGGGAATTCTACTATATCTCCATTGGCAAAGATCTCTCCCTCTTCTTTGCGGTATACTTTGATTCTATATTCATTTATATACCAATTGATTGATAAATCCTCAAATACCCTTAATTAAGGTAACTGGTAATTAATTAACATAAAGTCTTATTCTGAGTTTGGTTCAGACGATCGCTGGTCTGTGGATCATGTCAGCCATTGGGAGTTATTTCACCACTCTGAATCTGATATACTTCGGTAAGATCTGAAACCGATCAATCTAACTATGAAATTTGGCTTCATATTCAATCCTATTAATTAATTAATTAATGATTGATTACTTGCTTGTTTGTGTAATATTGGATCAGTGTTTCTATGCATGGTGAGCTTGCCAGTGATGTACGAGAGATATGAATATGACGTGGATTATCTGGCAAGCAAAGGCAATCAAGACTTGAGAAGATTGATGAAGGCATTCGATTCCAAAGTTCTCAACAAGATTCCAAGAGGACCTGTCAAAGAAAAGAAATTTAAATAAATTAGTTAAAGAGATCATTTTATGTGTTTGTTTTCTCGTTTTATTACTTCAATCAAATATATGTTTCATCATGATCCTGTATTAGCTCTGTAAATTTCAAACGAGGCCTTGAAATTATTATTGATTGAATCTTTGCATGCGTTCGTGTAAATTGTTAAGGTGAAAATGGGGTAACTAAGGTTCACACACACAACAATTTTATATTTTAATGGTGAGATACCACTCCCGCTTTTAGTTTTAAGGCATTGGCAAAAGGTTGTGGAGGTTTTTTTATAGGGAAATTTAATGTTAGATCCCAAATAAGAAACTTATTTAAGAAATAGTCGATGTTCCATTGACAACATGCGATCCTTATATTGACAACAGTATGCGCTCATATTGTCAATGTGACCTCAGAATAAATATGTCAATGGGATCTCAGAATAAATATTTTCATCCATAGAACCATTCCTTAAATAAGTTCTTTATTTGGGACCTAAGACTAAATTTCCTTTTTTTTTATATTGGTTGTATTGTATTTAACTTAATGAAAAAAATGATTTGAATAATATACAATTTTAAATCAAATACTATATTTCACTCAATTATTAGCCCTGTTTCATTTTAAATTTATACTATGGAGTACTTCAATTTCATTATTATTACAAATTTATATTATTATATTTGTTATTATCTGAAATTACTTTATCTCGAAGTTGGAACTATAAACAAAAAGGATCCCATTCATTACAAGGGTTTATACTAATTGAAAAAAAAATTAAATTTGAAAGATAAAATTAAATTGAAGAACCAAAACCAAAATTATACAAATTTGAAAGAAAAAATTAAATTAAAGATGTATGAAATAGAAGGGAAGAAAAGAGGGAAGCAAGAGAAATTAATGTCAATAAATGTAGGAAGCAACATTGAAAGGAAGGTATTTCAGCAAAAATGAAGACTTCATGAAAATCCCGTGGCCACTTATTTAGTTGAATAAAGGTAAGATTTGGACCTCTTCTCACATGCACCCTTCAAATTACACACAAACACACGTATACATACATGCACGTACACCTAATCTACATTAAAAACCATATATCTTCATCAACGGATTAGTTTCTTATATAAATCATAAGTTTAAATTTTTATTGAGAGAGATGTTCACATTTAGTATGTATTACACACACAAGGATCCACGAAAATTATAATAAAAAAAAAGAGCATAAATGATTGGCAGAAAATTTGTTCAGCCGATGGTAATATTACGTCAAGTTATATCAGGTAAATAATGTTAAATTATTACTAGGACACTAAATTAGTTTTGAAGAATAGCATGATTTTATATTATATATGGAGTAATAACAATAATTTCATAAAATTAATTAATTCTCATATATATATATATATATAGCAAATTAAATTGATTGGCCCCGGCCAGGAGAAGAGGTGAGAAAACAAACACATTGTAGCAGCGTCTCTTGTACTTGAAAGATATCTGCTTTTGAGAGAAGAGGAAGAACAGGAAGGATCGGTTGATTGCTTAGAGTTGGTGATCATAAATGGATATTGGAAACAAGTGAAGAGATTAAGACAAGACAATGAAAGTGGTGTTAGCTATGGTGGCCATGAACTTGGAGCTCTCATTTCTGTGTTGTGGGCAGCTTTTTTCACAATCTTACTTCTCTCTGCTGTCATCTTCTTCTGTTCAGAGGGCGCCTCCTCCACTACCGACGCTGCCAAAGCCGCTGCTTCCAAGCGTGATCACAGGTCCTCCTCCGCCGCTTGCAGCGCCACCTGTGGTGGTTGATATATACTTGATCAGCTGCTCAATTCCACCACCCGGCCACCAGCCCACCACATATCATCACAGGTTTTAATTTGCTCTTTTATAAAATTGATGACACTGTACTACAACCACATTTGAATATAATCCCCTATGATAACCGATACATATAGTATCAATTCAGAATTATTCACATCAGCCGTATATCTAATCTCTTGTATCTCTAATAAAATGGTTACGAGTACTAACACAAGCGAAGTATGGCTAGAGCGTGTGGCTGTTAACCACAAGGTCGGAGGTTCAAGCCCTCCTTCTAGCGGTTTTTCACTATTTTCCCACTCACGAGATGACTGCCATATAAACAGCTTTTAGGCCTTTCTTTTGTTCCGGCCCATAATATTTGGGCCTTAAGTGAGTTTAAGAGTCTTCAAATGGGCCTGACCCACCATCTAATTAAGTTTTGGACAAAAAGACAGATCCGTTAAGTTGAACTGTTAAGGCATTCACACTCATGTATGTGTGTTGGATCTTGATCATCCTCCACAAAGCTGTATATGAAATGATACAAACATGATGAAAATAAAAATTATTTAGTATGTGTATTGTTTGGCAAAAAAAAAAAAGTTTAGTATGGGTATTGGATCTTGATCGCCCCATTTGTAAATATATAGGTTTTGAAAATGTGATTGTGTTTGGGAAGTTTTGGCATTTACATATTTTGAGGGTAAAAATAGGTAGGAAGATGAAAGAGAAAGAAAAAGTAGGGAAGAGAAAATTAATTAGGAAAGATGGTGTGATTTAAAAAGAAAATAACTTTTTTCAAACCAAGATTTTGTGTCCAAAATAATTTTTCTAAAAAATATGAGTACTTAAACAAAATCTAGATTTTAGAGTAAAACTTATATTTTAAAATCAAACATAAATTTTGAGAAATGAATCCAAACAAGCTAAAAGTAGGGATTATTTCAAACTTTAATCTGGACAGGCTTCTACTGATTACAGATTGTGCATAGGAAGAGGAAGATGGCTCACGTCCTTTGGTTGGGCTGGTCCATGATCAAAATTCTGAATTTAATTCTTTAGATAATCCTTAGGGTTCACATAAAGTTCTCATTGTTCTGTGCACTCTACATGCAATCCGTTTGTTTGGATGTGATTTTAAAAATAATTTTTACAGATTTTTAAAAATAGATTTTAAAAAGTGATTTACTTTTTTAGAAGTTATTAATTTTTACGTGAGAAACTTTGGTGGTAGAAAAAAGGAAAGAGAAAGAATGGTAGAAAAGAAGAAAGGGAAGAAAGAAAAAGTAAGAAAGAAGAAAGAAGAAAAAAGT
>JANTPZ010142299.1:0-16856 GCA_025593235.1 Vachellia pachyceras
TATATATATATCACCCAAGCTTGTGAGCCTTCTTCACACAATTCTCAATCACCCAAACTGAATAGCCTGAAGCCACAATCTCATCCATTTGATAAGCTTCTTCATTTTTTCTCCCTCACAGCCTTAACGAATCATGGCCATGCATAGCGTGAAACCAAACCAGTCTCAGCTACGCTCCACAATCTCACCAGAAGGCGACGGCGGCGACGGTGGCGGCAGCAGCAATAATCGTAATAATATTCCTATTCTGCCTGACATTTTTGAAGAAATTCTGCTATCGCTAGACCCTCCAACCCTAGCTCAATGTCCCTTCGTTTGTAAAGATTGGAATTCCCTTGTCACGAGTCGCAACTTCATGTCTCGCTACTCACATCGAAATTTTGGTTCTTCCAAAGACAAGATCCTCCTCACTAAACCATTCCACGGCTACTCACTTCACTGGGATAACGATGATCTCGATTTGCTTCGCACAGTGGAAAGCCCAGCCATTGATCGCTTCCAAGAAAAGAAAGTGGTGGGTACAAGCAATGGGTTGGTATGTCTTGCTGATCGTCGACCTTCCGATCAGCTCACTCTTTGGAACCCTACAATCAGAAAATACGCACATGTTTTGCTTCCAGCACTCGGCCAAGAAGGATCGTCCCTAGGGTTTGGTTTCGATAGGAAGAGCGAGGACTTTAAGGTTGTCAACCTTGTTCTCGGTTACCACCACATGCTTGATGCAGCTTGGGTTTTCTCATACGCCTCATGGTCATGGAAGCGTCTCACTGATGATTTTCCTGAATATTACATCTACGATGACATATCGCAGGTGTTTATCAACGGTGCGCTTCATTGGACTGCCTGGAACATCAAAGCAGGTTACCAATGTGTGCTCACATTCGATCTGACAGACGAAGTGTTCGGAGAAATATTGATTCCTCAGGGTGCCAAAGAATCTAGGGGTCGGATTTCCATACTAACAACAGGGGAATTGCTTGTCCTATCACATCTAGGATGTCCCAATTTTTTAACACCATTCTACCTGAACAAGTGGTCCATGTGGGTTATGGAAAAATATGGTGTTCGTAAGTCATGGAAAAAGATAGCTACAATACCGGAGGAGGATTTTCCTGGTACACTGCGAATTCCAACGCACGTGTTAGCTGTGAGAAATAATGGGGAGATAATAATAGAAATAGATGGTGAACGGATTCTTGTATACAATCCAACATCTTCAACAAGCAGCGTCCCAGCATATCCAACATTAAGGAATAGAGTTGCTTTTATTGGTTATCATAATGAGAGCTTGCACTTACTGGAGAAAGTGTCCAAGTCCTATTAATATTGAGGATGTTGCAAAATTACGATCTAGGGAATCATAAAGGAGGATCCCATATATAGATCAGATTTAAAGATTTTAAAACGGTTATTTAATATCGTAAATTTGATTTCATATTTAATAGGTTTAATTTAATTTAATTTAATTGATTCCCCTCTCTCCTCCCTCTATTCCTTTGGTTTCTCTCCCCCTTCTTGTTGCTCTCCCTCTTCTATTATCTCTCTTTCTCTTCTTTGCCTATCCCTTCTCCCTTTCCTTCACCTTCCTGCGTCCAGAAGTTTTGCGAAAAGTTTATAACTATTGTTTATTCTTTGCAAATCTGAATGTCTAGTTATACATATGAATCTCTTCAAAGAGATAGAAGCCTACTCATAGAAGTTTATATGTTTCTATCTATTTTAATCTGGGATGATCTAAATCTTTGTTACTTTAAATTTTCTTTCTAAAGTATTTGGATTTGAGATCAAAATTGTTTTGATTTGTCATTGCTCTTAAAATTTCTTTTGAAAATTTAAACGTGTTAGGAAAGAGCAGTACTTTCTGGAAATATTAAGGAAATCTAAAAATTGATTTCTAATTTTTTTATTGTTCTTTATTCGAATCTGTGAACCTGAATGGAGCTATTATTGGGTTTACGTATATCTACATGAATTTGCGCTTATGTCTTCAAGCTTTTCTTTGTGATTTTGTGCTTGTTGTATGTGTATATATACCTTCACAATTTCAAGCTTGGTCACCGGAAACAATGGTTTTTCGCCGGAAAAAGGAAAGGTTCCAGTTATATATATATATATATATATTTTGTGTGTGTGCCGTGCTTCTTGATATTCTTTGCTCAGTCCCTTATATATATATATATATATTCGTGCTGCATGATGGATTTTATGCAGGGTATCATGAAAGTACCTGGAAAGAACCAAGCAATCAAAAATAAAATAAAATTTAAAATATATAAGCCGACGGCGGCTGTGAGATGAAGGGAGGAAACCGGGTCGTAGAGTCGGGTTAATCTACCGACCAGCCTGGGGTTTCAAAAACGCAATAATTGCGGGGCATTGGCTTTTGGGCCAGCAAAAAACTATTTCAGAAAAAACGAAATGGACCCATCTTTAAAATAATTTTAGGCCACCGTTTTAGGAAAATTTTGGGCCCCTTTTGAAATGCATCTGGATTAATAAAAATCTATAAAACGCATTGGGCCTTTTGGGCCTCATTTTTTGAGGCAATGTTTTTATTTCTGTTTTCGGATCTTTTTTGTTCTAGGCCAGACTATTGGGTTCTAATTTATATTATTAGATATTTATTTTAGTTTTAAAAATATTTAAGCCATATTATTTTGATATTTGGAACTTATACTTGTTGAAATAAATATCATTTAAGTATATTTGATTTTTTAAATGTTTATTAGGATTTAACTTCCTAATGCATCATTTATTGATTGTTTAAAATTAAGAAAAATTAGCATTCAGCTCTTTCACAATTCAAGGTTTACAAATATTTATTAAGTGAAATATGCTTGGGCTAATTTTTTAAACAATGCTTGAATGCTAGAAAGTGTGGGAGATTTCAAAATCTCAATAAAGATGTGGCCACTTAGTTATTTCAGTGCACTTTGCAATTTTCTGTTAGATTCAATTTAGGGCTTGTTTGGAAACCAATTCTTAAACCTAGGTTTAGCTTCAAAACCTAGGTTTTACCTCAAAGCCGAGGTTTTGTACAAGCAAAATTTTTTTACCCAAAAGCTATTTTGGTTACAAAACCTCAGTTTAAAACCTAGGTTTTAAAAAAAACTATTATATCACATCACCCTTCCTCTCTCTCCCCTAATTATTATTTTATTCTGTCACATCACCCTTCCTCTCTTTTTTTATATTATTTGTTAATATATCTTTTCATAATAACTTCCCAAACACAAATCACCTTTTCAAAATCTAGGTTTTATCTCGGAATCTGTAAAAGCTATTTTTCAAAATGTATTCTCCAAAACTTAGATTTTGCCTTGGAAGCTGTAAAAGTTATTTTCAAAATCACATCCGATGTGGCCACTTAATTGTTTTTCCTTCGAACCATTTGTGGAATGTTACCGAAAATACGTTGGACTAAATAAAGTTCCCTTCATTCCATTTTTGTACCCAAATTATTTGGCAATTTTGTTAATCGTTATATGTTGAATATTTGGAATTGTTTAATTACAGAAAAAATTTGATTTCAACCACTCTCACATTCAGGAAAATTTACAAGGATTAATTTTGTATGTTGTTTAATTGCAAAAAAATCTTGGGTAATTACATTTTGCAATTATTCAACTATTTAAATTTTGCAAATTGTTTTCTTAGTTGAAAAGTGGTGGAATTAAATTTTAAACAATTGTGTGGGTACACAAAATAGTGGGAGAATTTAATATTTTGGTTTAAACATTGATTAAATTATTATAAAGAAATATGCATATTAAGAAATTCAATTGCATAAGTTGATATTCATTATATGTATGCAATTTTGGGAAGCATCCACAGTATCCTCTATGTTGCATACATAAAAAATCACATAGATTTGAAATATCAACTCTAATCAATGAGGAGACTTATCTCAATTAAGGGAAAATTTAATTGTATTGATTAATCACAACTGTTGAATTCTCCATTAAAACTGTGCATATGTAGAGTTTTAATGCACGTCATTGATATTTGTAATTAGCATGTCATATTGAGGAATTGTTCATCATCCTCTTATTTGTTACATGCATAGATGATTACATATGGATTTTAAAAATATCAATCTAAATAATGAATAAATTTAATGTATTCATGATGGGATCAACTTGATTGCATTAACTTGTTTAATATCTCATTGATTTTGTGTGTATATATGGAATTTAATTGTACAAATATGATATTGGTGATTTGCATACATTATTTGTTTAAGGAGTAGCCACAGCATCCTTATACATGTGTCGTATGCATAATCAATCACGTATGGTCTTGCAATATCTATTTTGGTTAAATGTACATTTGATATACACAAGGTAGATGCCTTTGTGATGGGCATGTGAAGTTAAGGAGTAGCCACAACATCCTTACTTGTGTACATGCATTTTAATTGTTTTAATAAACAAAACATCTCATGAAGATTTAAAGGCATCAATTGTAATTAAATATGTGATTATGGTTAATCTTTGCCCACAGGCAAATAATTATAATCATATATTTAATTA
Source organism: Vachellia pachyceras (assembly GCA_025593235.1). Lineage (NCBI taxonomy): Eukaryota > Viridiplantae > Streptophyta > Magnoliopsida > Fabales > Fabaceae > Vachellia > Vachellia pachyceras. The sequence continues at coordinate 4,533 of JANTPZ010142299.1, forward strand.
GGGTGGGATAGATATGGTCTTATGTTTTCTAAGTTGCATTTAATGAACAAATTGCATTATGGAGAAGTCCAAGATTGCTAAGCAACAATTGATTGCTTATTCCATACATGAAATGCATGATTTAATCATTCTTGGAGGCAAGCTATAGTGTTGTTGTTTGAGGATTTCATCAAAGGGTTTATTTATTCAATTAAACCTATCAAGAGTGTTGGATGACCATTAACACCAGGTCATGAGACACATAAGGAATAGATCATTTTAAATCAATTGCATGCATTTGGAGTGATTAAAAGATCAAATACTCGTAGGAGAAGGATCAAATTGAGTGACCAATGAGAGGTTATGAAGTGATGAAATTCAAAGTGTAGTTTGTTGTCTCAAGTTGGGGTACCAATATTAAGTGAGATTAACATTCAAGTAGGAGCTTGAATAAACATTTTGAGGTTTATTCATAAAGTATTAACCCATTAAGTGAGGGTGTTATCTGTAATACATGGAAGGCAATACTTGACTTAAGAGGACTTGTCGCCATGATTCGTACAACATTGCCTTAGCTTATCTGGGCTCGACAGTTGACATATGGTATACGAGCTAAGTGGGAGAATGTTAGATATTTTATTATATTATTATATATATAATCAAGGAATCAAAAAAATATCCTAAGTGTGTCCCATAGCCATTTGGGTTGAGCCCAAAGCCTTGTAATCTAATGGTATAATATCTCTCAAGTGGGAGGTCACAGATTCGATCTCACCATTGTAACCTCAGGCCATTAATACATACCCCTTTAAATAAAAAAGATAGGGTAACCTTAGTAAGCTTTATAAAAGGTTGCTCTTTGATGGTGGGAATAACAAGTTAAACTTGACAACCATTCATTTTTACTGTTGAGGTTCTCTGACTGGAAGGGGGCTATTCACCACAGCTATCAATGTGCCCTTCTTACCCGTCATCCCTGTGTGTTCTATTTGGGCAATATTCTGACTCGTTATCTATTTTGCAGGTATGATTCCCATCATTATTCTTGGATCTCAAACTGGAAAGACAAAGGAATGGTGAGAAGGATTATTTCTTCCACTGCTTTATATCCCAATTGTAGAGACCTCATAAATATTGTGCATTTTTAATTAATTATGAGCTTGTTCTAACACTAGACTAAATGGGGTTGATGAAATCTGGTCTTGAGAAAACTTCATATTGAATAACATAGTTTGTTGTTCAGTTAGGTCAAGTTTCAACTTAAGGTCCCGCTAAACCAAATTTGGCCAAATGAACTACTTGGATTGGTCCATGTAGTCTATGACATCAATTTTCTTTATTTATTTTTTGTTTTCCCCTTTTTATAAGGTAAGATTTCAATATCATAATCATGATGATGAAGACAACGAACATATTTATAATGATATAAAACTCATCTCAAAACATATCTATAATAATAATAATAAATTCATAAGAATTTACAACATCAATAAAAAAACATCATTCAAATAGTAAAATATTTTTTGAAAATTCACTTGGATTATATTGGATCATTCTGGGTGACCACATCACTTGATCTAAGACCTAGTCTGAACTCAACTAACCAGTCTGGTTCAGCCTGTCCAATTTCATTACTGAGTTTATTTGGACTATACTAGACTAAAATGAACCACCTAGAGCTAAACCATATTGGATTGGACCACCAGATTTTTGAACACCCCTATGTCAAGGAAGATTGAGGACATAAAACTGTCATCAGTCCTTAATATAAGAGTCAGTTAATTTTTTTAGGAGATTAAGAAAATTGAATATATTAATTTAAAATATATATTTATTATTTTTCTCCAAACTGATTTGTTTGATTTATAAACTGATATACTACATCAGGTCTTTAATATAAGAGTTAGTTAACTTTTGTTGGAAAGATTTAAGAAGCTAAAAGCCCTACTTAAATTATTTATGCAAGAGAGGATCTTGTAAAGGCAAAAAATGAAGTACATGTGCAAATGACAATGCTTCCTTTGCTAGAGAGTCCGCTACTAGATTTTCCTCTCGTTGACAATGGTGTATCACTATCCTCCATTCTTTACTGAGCATCTCGTGGCCAAACAAGATAAGCTCATGATACGCATGTAACTCATTTGCTCATTCTCTAATTAATTGAATAGCCCCGAGACAATCATTCTTCACTACTACCTTTTTGAATCAACCATCCCAAGCACGACGCATGCCCATAAAGCAAACCCACAGCTCAGCAAAGAGTGCATCTCTTACTCTAATGTTCAGCAAGAATGCCTCACGAACTGCACCATGTTGATCTCTTATTATACCCCACAGCTCCCCTGCCCAGATATGGAGTAAGCTGCGCCATCCACCTACACACCGTCCACCCTTCCTCTGATACCTCGGTATAAGAGGTTATCTCTCTCCCTGAACCACGAACAGTGGAGTTATGTAATGCTGCTTTTGCCGTGTGAGGCTTTGAAGCAATGCATTGGCTCTTATCTGGATTTGGTCAACGCTCTGAATTGAATTCTCAAAAACACATTCATTTTGTCATTTCCATAAAAACTAGCATATTAACCCGAAGCATTCCTTCTAGTGTTCCTCTCTCGTACCCACCAGCACCTTTAAATTGAGTGCGAACCATTCCCAAAGGCTACAATTGAGGAAAATGTCCATGTAGCATGGTTTAATAATAGATATCCATAAGGTTTTGGTCTGAAGATAGTCTCGGAGCATATGAAGGGTATCCTCCCTATGATAATCACACCAAATATAGGTCTCCACCGTACACATTCCACGGTGCATCCGTTCATGATTTGTTAGCAAACGGTCTTTAATTGCCCGCCATAAGAAGGATCTACAATGCTGAGGTATATGTAGTTTCCATATGTTATTCCATATTGAACTTGGCATAATCTCATCCTGAGTTAATAGCTGGTAAGCTGATTTCAGTGAGAAATTACCATGATTCTCAAGCTTCCACCTAACACCGTTCTCCCCATTCCTCAAAACTACGCGTTCCACTCTTTGAGTCACCTTCTCCCAATTATTACGTATTCCCTTCCACAGGCTTGAACCAGGGCGTTTAACCTCTGTATTGGGGATCAAATCTGTGCCACAATGATATTTGTTTCGAAGTACTTGAACCCAAAGGGCTTCTGGGTGCTTCATTAAATCCCATCCCACTTTCATCATAAACGCCTTATTTTGGAGAGATAGATGACATATGCCCAAGCCACCTTTCCGTTTAACTCGGCATACATCCAACCATGATACTAAATACATCTTCTTCTTTTCTCTTATGGAACCCCATAGGAAGTTCCTAGTGACCTACTCTATATCTTCGCAGATTGACTCAGGAAGCTCACAAGTCTGCATAGGGTAAAGAAGGATCACCTGGATTACTAATGATATAAGCGTTTGTCTCCCCGCAAGAGAAAACAAGTTGACTTTCCAACTATTTAAATGTGTCTGCACCTTGTCTAAAACATATTGAGAATCACTCAGAAGCTTCGCCTTTAATAAATGAACATTTGATGAAAATTAAACCTGAGTTTTGGATTGACTAATGCTCTGTCCCGATGCTTTACAGAAGGTGTCAATACACCTTTTAATAACATCCACATGTTCTATACTGGCTTCTGCAAATAATATGAGATCATCTGCAAAGAAGAGATGCGAAATATGCGGCCCCTCTTTACCAAACTAATGGTCTTCCAAATGTCAAGGTTTATTTCTTCCTGTATCAAGTGAGCCAGATTTTCAATGCATAAGATAAATAAGTAAAGGGACAAAGGGTTACCCTGTCAAACCCCCCGTGATGGAGAAAATTCTACTGTTTTACTTCCTTACCAAAGAACTTACATATTGATAGAAGAGATGCAAGAGAGAATAGTTTGCACAATTGACTTTGGTATCTTGATCTCCTCAAGAAATCTAACAATAAACTCCCATGATAATCTATCATAAGCTTTTCCAAGATCAATTTTAGGTGACATAAAGCCTTTCTTTCCCTTCTCATTTCTCATAGTGTGTATGACTTCTTGAGCAATTATGATATTACCTGAACCTACTTTGCCAAGTACAAAGCCACATTGATTAGGAGAGATGATAGTAGGAAGTATTCTCTTGAGTCGAGTTGCAAAAAGTTTAGTTATAGTATTATATATCACGTTGCACAAGCTAATAGGGCGAAAATCAGGTATTGTCTCTGGGTTCATTCTTTTAGGTATCAGAACAATGAGTGTCCCATTAATATCCTTTATCATTTTCAGATTCCAAATTGCTTCTCTGACAAAATTCACCACTGAAGGCTCTACTTGCGTCCATTGGCTTTGGAAAAATAATGCATTCAAGCTATTCGAGTCTGAAGACTTGATGGCGCCCATTTGGAAAACCGTTTGCTTTATTTCCTTTGCTGTTATATCACCTGTTATGCTCCTTAAGTCTGGTGTGTCCATTTCTGGATAAGGAAAGAGCTTACAAGCTGAGGTCTATCCTCAACATCTTCTTTAAAAATGTTCATATAAAAGGATAGCGCCAATTCCTTTATTTCTTCCTTTTCATAAACCCAATGTCCTGCATCACTTCTTAGAGCTTCAATTTTTTTTCTTCTTGCATTTGCTTTGCCATGAAAATATTTAGTGTTCCGATCCCCTAGTATGAACCAGTCACATTTAGCTTTTTAGGCCCATAGCAAATCTTCATTGATCAAAACTGCTTCAAGCTCCTTCTAAAGTTGTTGAGTAAGAGACTCCAAATCCCTTTTTATCCACACAATGGTCTGATATTTTATTTAAACCTTCTATTCAGTTGATCAGATGTCGCCGTTGACATCCCAAGTATCCAAATACATCGCGACTCCACTCCTTGACATTATCTGTAAACTAAGTGACATTGTCTTGCCACTTTTTGTTATTCTTCCATACACTTTAAACGAACGAGCTGAATTTTTCATGAAGAACCCAAGAAGCCACAAAATGGAATGGAGCCTCATGGCACCTGACTTTAGGAATTTCTTCCTCAAGTTTGAGAAGCACCGGACGATGATCAGCTTTGAAAAAAGGAAGATGAAGGGTTGTTGCATTGGAAAGTACACGAGAAAATCTGTCGTGACTAGAACTTGATCTAGACAGCTTTAGCTCCCTTCACGCCTCCATGTGTAAAAAGGTCCCTGTCATCCCAAATCAGTAAGATTTAATGATGAAACCCATTGCAAAAAAAAATCCTTATATATGCTAGCTCCTGTTTGAGTCTACGATCTTCGCTCCTACATAGTTAAGGTTCCATTAAAATCTCCCCCCAAGGGTATGTGATTGAGGCTTAAATCTCCTCTAACGCTACCCAAGCAAAACGATGATTAACGGGCTTCGGGCTTGCATACACTGTTGTAACAAAAGACTTAATGTGACCATTATCTAAACTAAGATGAATGAGATGAATGAATTGATCATGGGTTCGCAGTACTTCACAGCGCCAATTATTATTAATCCACAACACCCACAGACCACCACTATATCCTTACTCATCTATAACAACAAAGTTTGCAAATCCGAGAGACTTGGCAACCCGTTGTGCTTTCATCCCATTGCTTCTTATTTCCAGAATTGCCAATAAATATAAATGATGTTTTTTGGTTAGTTCCCATACCAAACCCAGAAAGCATTTGGCTCCGGTACCTCTGCTATTCCAAAAAAGAAAATTCATTGAGAACGAAATTCAAAAGTTTGGGTTGTAGAACCCAGTAGTCTTCCCTCATTTTCAGGCTCAGTAAGTTCTATCTCTCTCGCGATGTTATTCGAAGAGGCCACTATTGTTGCATGAAGTGGGTTTGGTTCGTTGGAATTCTTGATGGTCTCCTATGTACTATTGATACTAACGCTAAGCCGTACACCAGTACTATGCAGATCTGGCGTCTTCACCGCTGGGATTATTTTCAAATTTTGTACTCCTTTGGACCCAATTTCATCATCGTCCAAGAGTATGGATAATAGGTTCACTATTTTGTTGCCTAAATGGGCTTCAAGAAAGGTTATAGAATTTAGGCCTTTAGTACCTTTATGTGCTCTCCCATGCATAATTTGGACTTCCTTCTCCTTATTGCCTCCACATTTCAGATTTCTTCTTCCCTGGTCGACGGGGCCCACTTTTCTTGGTCAAAGCATTCCTAGAGTTACGGGATTTTATACTAGCACCAGGATTGAAATTTGCCTTCAACAACTCCACATCCAATTCCTTCCATCTCTCGTTAACAGTATCCCATGAAATGCTCCCTGTTTGTTGCTTCTTATCCATTTTCGCTAGATTAGGGTCATTTTCCCCAATAAAAACTGGAATCTTGCTTCTTATTTGCAACGGTTTTTTAACATCTCAATCTCCCAGCTCTACCATATCTGCCGTTGTACCTCCTCCGCCACCGTCTTTAGTCTCCACCAATCCCCCATCTCACTTCGCAGAGGATATCTTCGCCTCTGATTCCTTCATCGTTGTCTTTTCAATCATCTCCTACCTTATTCCAGTTACTATTCCTATAAAGCTCATCATCTTCTCAGGCACACTTCACGGTGATGCCCATATTTTCCACAGTCAAAACATATGAGATGAAGCCCCTCATATCTCTCCCTTCCAAAAATTTTAATTGCCAATGTAAGAGCTCTCTTCAAATCAATCTCCACAGATAGACGTGCATATCTGCCCCTTACTGTCAAGTAGGTAACTGATCCACTTTTAGAGTCTTTCCCACAAGTCCTCCAATTTTGAACAAACTTTCTAAGTAAAAAAATTCCAAGGGGACAAGGGGAATACGAATCCATGCTACAATTTTTCTATGTTGCTTTGCATTCCACAGGTCAAAATTAGGCCTCCATCTCTAAACTAATACATAGTGATCCGCCAGCATCCAAGGTCCCTCACAGTAGACGTAGTTAATATCAGCTTCACTTTTGAAGGATGCCATAAAGTAGCCATTATCGATATCTCTAATCTCGAAGAAGGAAACATTTATTAAAATGTTAGAATCACTTATGCGCCATGCCCAACATATTTGGAATTTTGTTTGCATAAGTCAAGACAAAACTCCTCTTACATACTTATTTCAACTTGTGAAAAATCATTCTCCTAACGGATTCACAAACATACATACAAACACAAATGCACGCCATTTGCTTTGCCTATCTCTTTTATTAATAATTATAAGGGTTAATGGACATTTTTGTTTGGAAGTTTTGATGAAGAATCATTGGACACCTTAAAATTTTTGTTTGATCAATGATGCCCTTGAAGTTTTAAATATGATCAATGTTTCCCTAAAAATATAAAAATGTAGCAATTTTATTACTATCATTAGTTAACCCAATCAAGTCAAGGTGGTTATATCATGTATGATATAATTCCACCTCATCATTCAATCAAGCTGAGGTGGCACTCCAAAAATGTCATTTATATGTCCTTCGAAGCTTTTTACAATTCTTTTCTGTAAAATGAATCTATGGATATGTCTTATCTATGGGAACTTCGAATTCTCATTGTATTGTCCTCACTAAACAACAAATTTAATAGGTCTTACGGATTTCTCTCATCAATAATTTTCTGGAATGCTATGTCAACTTTATTGGATGTTGAGGTGGCATTATATCCTATACATGGTAAAACCACCTCAACTTGATTGGGTGAACTAATGATGTGAGCGAAATTATTACGTTTTTATACTTTATAAACAACATTAAACCTATTTAAAATTTTTAATGCAATATTGCATTCAAAAAACTTCTTGATACCCAATTATCCTGAATGAAAATTTTCGAAACAAAAATTACCTTGACCCATAATTAGACACAATTTTTTAACGTTTGGATTCCAACCTTTTTTTGGTCAAATGATTCCATTCTTTTTAATAATTACTGGATTCCATTGCTATTGTAAAATAATTAAGAGAAATTGATGGTATATTAGATCCATAAAAAATTAAAATATTTTTATTAAAGAGAACAAAGATGATGTGGTACTTCGGGAGTATGTATGTAAGTATTTCTCAGATCCTGTTTTCTTTGTTTCACAACTGAACATGTTTTTTAATTATTTTAAAACAAAGACACATAATTGATAAAATTGCCACCTTCATCAAGTGCTTTGATTCATCATCTTCTTCTCAGGCGAGAGTGAGCGAAGGAGCCACCGGCTCCATCATGTCCCTTGAGCTTCGACCATGGCTGGGCAGTAGAGGTCTTATAATACAGAATGAGCAAACAGAGTTATTTTTTCCAAGAACCTTTACAATCAACGACTTTTTCCATGGAGCACACCACCTTTCGTACTCATCTCTCATCACCACAAGTGTTGGAATCCGATGCTCTCCCTCTGTCTCAACAGAATCCGCTTCAATAAGAGTTTGCTCATCTGCTTTAGCAAAAAAATTCCCGAAGGCTATCTATATAGCTTTGCCACGCATCCTAAAAGACTGAACATCCTCTAGAATCGAAGGCACAATCCTATGGGGTAGCATCCAGAAGTGTCTCTGTAGGTGGAATTCCCCCATTCCCTCCATGAGACTTTGAAATTGGATCCTGTTAACGGATCCCCTTGTTTCATTTTTTTTTGTTTCTATCTCGTCTGTCGCCTTCCTCTGTCATTCCCTTCTCTGCACCTTCTCTGTCAGCTCCACTATCAAGTGTATCAGGCTTTGATAATTAATTTTTTGTTATATTAAAATAAGATGTAGTATCACTTAGTATTATCCATTTCAAATTCCCGCCATTGGCCCAGTCCACTAAACTTTCAAGGTGAGTCTACGGAACGTTACATTTCTTTTGGGTCGACATTACGTTATTAGATTGCATAAATAATATTTAGCCTAATAATTTCTGGGCAATAAATTGCCACATGGTCCAATACTCAATATACATTCATATTTAATAGTGGATATTTTAATAATAGAAGATGATATTAATGTTGACAAAAAATTATTGATGATAATATTGATCTATTAGTGATATCCGTGATGGCAAAAAAAAAAAGATTAACGATATCAGCACTTCGACAAATTATTGATACTTGCATGCATCTTAATAATATAGCCAGATAATTTTTCCCTATGATATAGAATAAATAATGCTTTTTTGCAAAAATTATTGAAAGTCTCCCCCAATTTTTTTGCACTAAAACAAACCCATAGTTAAGATTTATTAATTACTAAAGGTACATGAAATTTGTTCTGAGGACTCTGGTATAACATATCTTGAACTATGTAGATTATATATATTTAGTTGTGTAAAATTGAATGCATTTGCACATGGTTGACAACATATTGTTCACAACTAAAGAAGAGTTGTCCGTTAAAGATAAGTTGCACCCGCTCAAAATCCGAATAGTTAGATAATTTCAAACAAATTTTACAAAGAAGTTTTTCAAAATTTTCCTTTTTTTTATAAAAAGCCATCGGGTTGGGATATGATGAGTAAATGCACCTAGATATGAATTATTTGTATATGTCAAATATTATTTAAATTTCTAAAGGCTGTACTTATTTTTCCAAACATTTAAATCTTATTGAAATACATGGAGAAATATTGAACAATACTAAAAAAACTCAAGAAGACCTAATAAAATTTATGGGGGATAATTGATGATAGAATAAAAATGGCATGGGATTTGAGAGACGAACTAAATTAAAAAATATAGTCACTCCACTCTTATAACATCCTATTAAACTAAATCGAAATCAGTCAAAGTGAGAACTTATATTTGGAACTAAACCAAAACTTTTCAATAAACCTTTATACTTAGAGTGAGATTGAGTAACATCCAAAGGAACTGGTTTCAGTGCTTAACTGCTTTTTTTTTTTTTTTTGCCAATGCTTAACTGCTTATTAAATGGTGATGGATTAGCACTCAAATTTGGACTGCGCAAACCCAATATGGATAGTCTAAATTTATATTTTTTAAATTTTAATTTTTTAAAAATGTATTATAATGGGTACAGGATCTATAATCAAATTGATATTTTTATAAAAAAAATCATTTGAAAAACCTTCATTTAAAAATTTTAAATCTAAACTGTTGAAGCTATGCATATGATGAGAACCGAAAATAGCTCTATAAGGCTATAGTATCCTATCCATTTTTTACGTAACATTTTTTTATACAGAGTAGCTTTTTTTAGAAGCAACAAATAGTTTTTAATGCAAATTTTCCATTTCTCCCAATTAATTATACGTATATCTCGTATTTTATTTTTACTCATTCTCTTTTGCCCATTTTCCTACTCATTTTCTCTTTCACTTATCCTCTCGGCAAATAAGAGTGTACTTAAAAAAATTGTATATCTAACACATTTATTTCTTTTAATTCATTTTAATCAACAATTGGTTATGCGTGAATTGATAATTATTATTGGAAAATTTGTAATCAGATCCCAAATAGAAGAATTAATGAATCAAATGTCCTAAAGATTCATCAAATTATCACAAAGTCCCGGGAGTAGCTATTAAGGTTGTCATTAACAATCTTACCAGCCTTCATTAACAATATCAGCAACTACTCCTGAAACCTTATGATAATTTTATGAATCTTTGAGACATTTTATTCATTAATTCTCTTATTTGGGATTTGATTGTAAATTTCCCATTATTATTTATGGAAAGTAATACATGGGATGATACCCATAATATAAAAACTGTTTTCTTTTTTTGTTTTGGCTTGGAACGAGTCCACTCCAGTTCAGCAATTAAGATAACATTGTAGTCTGTAGATGATTGAAGATTCTAAGATGATCGATAAGGTTATTAATACATATAATAATTGGTCAAATAGGATATTGCCTACTGGGGACAGGTTTGAATGTACAATTTGGTCATTTCATCGAACTGAAGATTCTACACAGGCTGGGTGGAGTGCTTTAATTGAATCCATCATATTTAATTAATTAACCAATTAAACTAATAATAAACACTGCCTCCTTAGATTACGACGAGTTAATTAAATATTAATTATTTAAACATAACAGGGATCGTCAAAAACTGATAGATCAGTGTTGGTAGGAATAGGATTAGGACCCACACAAATCCGTTGGCTCTTCTTTCAGTTTTTGTTGCTACGTCCGTGTAATGTGCCCACAGTATTAAGATTTTTTGAATATATATTAAAATTAAGTAATTTTTTTAATTTTTTTAATCTCCATTTTCCACGTTTAGGATTTGAAACGGTAAAAATATTTCTCACCAAAATCTGAGTGAGCTATGTGTGTTTATGTATGTCATATGCTTTCCTAATTTCATTTAGTGTAATAATTTCTTTAATTCAATAAAACATATTGAAAATGTTTTTAAAATAAAATAGAATAAGAGGGGAAAAACGTGGCATACATTTATTAGCCGAGTAAGGAAGCTTTCTTAAACATTTTATCTCTATATATTATTGATACGTACCTTTTTTCTAAAGACATATATCCTCGTATCAAAGACAAACATATTTAAAGTAAATAATTCTTCTAACATGAATAAGAAGCAAAATAGGCTATGATGAATGAATGTAAAGTTGGAGTAGATAACTATTTATTGAAGTAGTATGCATTATTAGTGTGGATAATATAAATTAAATAACTAAATGTTTTGTTTTACTGATTGGTTAGATAATATATTAATAATATAAATATAAAATTTGTTGAAAAATAAAAAGTAATAAAAAAGATACGTTCATATCGTATGTGATTTATGGATGTTTTAGTTTTAATTTTAATTATTTTTTAATTTTAAATGCAGTAAATAATATAAAAGATTTAATTATGAAAAAATTAGTAGTTTTAAATTTATATTTTAAAGTTTTTTCTTTCTAATTAATTATCATTTTAATGATCAATAATAGATATTATCTTCTCTTGTTACTTTATTTTAATTTTTTCTTAAATTATACAATAAAATAAGGACCGTACATGAGAAGTTATGCTGACGGGAGGCACAAACCAGAAACCATTATGCCTCGTTTGGTACAGTGGAATTGATTTTGATGGATATGGAAATGAAAATGGAAATGGATATGAAAATGGAAATGGAGATGGAGATGAGTATTAAAAGTACGTTTGGTATGACATGGAAATGAAGTATGATTTTTGGATGAAAAGACCTAAAAGCCCTTCTAACTTAAAATTTTTTTTAACCCAAGCTTCATCTTTTTTTTCGTCGCCGTTGGAGACAAAAAATGAAAATAGAGCAACTGAAAAAACGGAAAAACGAAGACGACGGAGCTTCCACCGAAGGAAAAAACGAAGACGAAACTGGTTGTGTCTCCTCCATCATTCCCTCCACCTCCTCTCGCCTCTCCGATATGCCCCTCGTCGTCGACCAACTG
>JANTPZ010142300.1:0-27727 GCA_025593235.1 Vachellia pachyceras
CACCGGCAACCTTGCCGGCGTCCGGAGGGTCCGCCCGCACCGTTACCCTCTCCCCATTACTCTCTCCCCGCCGACAGGGGCGTGCAGCGGGCGTGCAGCGTGCGGCTTCATTCCAAAGGCTCAGGGCTGGCTCTGATACCACTTGTCACGGGGCCATTACCCTCTCCCCCAAAAGACGTCTCATGAGGGTGTGCAGCGCACCCGCTTATATAGCCCAGCACCCTCCCGAGCCTCTCCGATGTGGGACTTGTGACACACGGGGCAGTCCCGCTTGCCCATTGCTCACACCTACATTTGTCTCTCTTTGACCTCAGTCCATTTTTTTTCTCTTTTTTTTTTAAAAAAAATTTTAAGGTTACTCCTAACATTTAAACACTTTTCTCTCTTTGCGTTAGCCTCTGTCCTCCGTCATCATCAATCACTTTACTATCTACTCGAAGTCTCAAACACAGACACCCGCTCAGTCCGTCCTCCATCCTCAGTCCTCTGATCGCTTACTTGCTCTCTCCCCCCTTCTTTGCACAGATATAGGCTAACTAGGCATCCAGCTCCACGCTCTCTCGAGCTCCAAGTTCTTGGTCAGTCAGTCCATATCCAGGCATCCACTGAGTCACTGCATCACGCTCTCGATCATGGCGTCGCGCTCACCGTGCCTCACTTAGTCGTAGATCAAACTCCCTCGAGCTCTCGCCTCTTGGTCACACCTCGTGGTGACAGTCGTAGCTCCAGCTCCGTCACCACTTGTTCGTCCACTCCTTCTGTCTTCGTGTCTTGGCTTCTCCCTCAACATCAAATGAGTGGTGATAGAGATAGATCTCTAGGCTTCTCCCTTAGTGTCAGGCTAGGAGCTCCTTCTCCATCTCCAGCTTTCCTTCTCAGCTACTCCAAGACTCCAACTCTCATCTACAGACTCCAGGCATATTAATTTGTCCAGCTTTCCTCCTGTCGATTGAATTGGCTTGTGTTTACTCTTCCAATTTTCAAATGCGAAATCTGGAGATGTTAAAGACTTGAAGGGCATAAGTTCAAAAGATTACTAAACCAAACATATTGTGGGTGATTGTGAAATGGAGTAGGAGTTTACATATTTTAAGGTATTTTACGGATTTCTAGATGGTTTTACAAATTTTAAGATGGTTTTTATGGATTTCAAGATAGTTTTTAAGTATTTTAAAATGGTTTTGTCTCTGCTTATATACACCGTTGGGAAAACGGTATTCCCACACAAGCCTTTATCCAAGTGGTTAATTTTTTTTTGGGAAATTTATTGGGAGGTCCCAAATAAGAAATTTATTTAATGAATGGCCCAATTTTGAAAATATTTATCAAAAGGTCCCATTGACAACATGAGATCCTATACATTGACAACATCATGCGTTGTATTGACAACACCTCATGTTGTCAAGGGACCTTTTAATAAATAATTTCAAAATTGGGACCATTCATTAAATAAATTCCTTATTTGGGACTTCCCAATAAATTTTCTTTTTTCTTTACCAACTCCAAGTGGTTAATTTGATGTAGATATTTTTGTTTATAGCAATATCAATGTATCAATGTACCAAAGGAGAAAAAAAAAGTTTTATGTACCAGAAGAGAAAAGGGGAAAAAAGTTAAACGAGCCACAAACCCGCTGATTGACCCTTGGCCTGCCTTCTCCCAGGCTGTAAAAGTTTGGAGGAATTTTTTTTTTGTTTGCATCAGGGTATCCCCACAACCGGAAGCCGTGGGACTAATCCCCCGCCCAATGTCAGCGCACTAAGCGGTAGATGACTAGCCAAGTGGTTTGCTCCATTCACATGAGTCAGGGATCAATCCCCTTACCATATGCTTAAGGGACGAGGTGTTGAACGACCACGCCAACCAAGCTTGGTTAAATTTGGAGGCATTTGATAATAAGCATAAACGTGTTGGTTGATTTATCTTCATACGAATTTTTGAGTAATTAAATCCCTTCTTTCATACTTTATAATAATTCCCTTTTAATTGTTATCATTAAATGATTTTCATGGAAAACAGTGATAGGATTTAATGGAAGTGGTTGACTTTAAATTTTATGTTTTAATTGTTCATATTAATATTTTGAAAGTGTTTATTTTATCTAATTATAATCAAGGGAAATGAATATTAGGTCTCAAGAAAAAAATAATGATCATAAGTAAATAACATTTAATGACGAATTTTAAAATGTGAAATGACTACAAGTTTATGTTGCTCATGTTATAAATATATTAATTATGTGAATGTCCATTGACTCTTCACTTCCCACATCATTATTACCGCACAGTCAAATTCATAAACGATACGAAAAGTCACAATATAAATTCATATATATTAAATGTACTATTTATTGTATATGACCTTTGGTGATCACTTTTGAAGGCCTCTAAATAAAGGCCATATGTAGAACATTGTGGATATACAAAACCTTGAAAGGTGAATGAGAATTGCTTCCCCATTGCTCTCCCATTCTTTCTTCTCTTATTCTCTTGTGTCTTATATCAAATTATATTACTTTTATAACACGTTATCAACACGAGAGCTCTGAAGAAAGTATTCTTCCCCCATAGGACCTGACATATGTGAAAAAATAAAATCTCAATAAATTATGTTATGAATGGAATCGATGGGTTCAAAATGAAGTCAACATTAACGATATCTTTGCTTATAATATAGCATATGATGTAATGATTAATAATAAAGAGGATCATAAGCCAAAATCCATTAGGAATACCAATAGAGAAAAGATTGGCCATTATGGAAAGATGCCATTAAGGCAGAACTAAAAGTTTCAGAAGCACAAATTCCTGAAGGAATAAAAGTGCCTGAAGCACAAATCCCCCTTAAAAGACTAAGAACTTGTTTGGGAAGTCCGTTGGGAGAACGATCACAGACTCCGAGGTAAATATGTGAAAGGAATTGTGTCTCGGTAAGCGCAGTAATGGATTTTGAGGAGGCAAACGGCCTCCCCAAACAAGCCATAAAAGTGCCGGAAGCACAAATCCCTGAAGGACTTAAAGAGCCGAAAACATCAAATTCTAGTTCTTGAGAACAATACTTAATGAAGTTGAATAAGTCCCTATATGACCTGAAGCAATCAGGGCGCATGTGGTATAATCGTCTTAGTGAATATTTATTGAAAGAAGGATATATAAATGATCCTATATACCTATGCATCGTTATGAAAAAATCTGAAATTAAGTTTGCCATAATTGCTGTTTATGTTGATAACATCAATGTCATTGGAACTCCTGAAGAGTTACAAAAGGCAATTAATTGTTTGAAGAAAGAATTTGAAATGAAAGACCTAGGAAGAACAAAATTCTGTCTTAGATTACAGATTGAGTACATAAAAATGGGATATTTGTATATCAAGAGACTTATACAAAAAGATCCTAAAACGTTTTATTGGATTGCACATCCGTTATATACTCTAATGATTGTGAGGTCTTTACAACCTGATAAAGACTCATTCAAACCTCAAGTGATTAGTGAAGAAGGTGATGAATAACTACTTGGTCCAGAAGTACTAGATTTTAGTGTTTTAGGAGAACTAATGTATCTTGCTAATCACACATATGCTGATATATCATTTGCTGTTAATTTATTAGCAATATATAGTTATTCACTAACACGAAGACATTATAATGGAGTGAAACATATTCTCCGTTATCTCAGAGACACATGGATATGAGGATATTCTACTCAAATAAATCCAAGCACGAACTGGTTGGTTACGCAGAAACTGAATTTTTGTCTAATCCACATGATGGTAAATCATAAACTAGCTATCTGTTTACATATGGAGGTGCAGCTATTTTATGGTGATCTATGAAACAATTTATATTAGTCACATCATCTAACCATCTAAAATTCTAGCAATCCATGAAGCAAGTCAAGAATGTGTTTGGTTGAGATCAATAATACATCTTATATGAACAACTTGCGGTTTATCTTCAAGAAAGATGATCTCAACAATCCTAGATAAGGATAATGCTGCATGTATTACCCCACTAAAGGAAGGGTACATCAACGGTGATCGAACAAATTATATTTCACCAAAATTCTTCTTCACCCGTGATCTTCAAAGAGATGGTGAAATTGATATCCAACATATTCATTCTAATGAAAATCTTGCAAATTTATTCACCAAATCTCTTCCAGGTGCAATCTTTCAAAAGCTTGTCTATGACATTGGTCTTCGCAAACTACGAGATATCAAGTAATGTTGTCATTAAGGGGAGTCTATACACATTGTACTCTTTTTCCTTTTCTAGGTTTTGTCCCACTGGGTTTTCCTATAAAGGTTTTTAATAAGGCAGCTCTAGACAGTGTATCAATGAATGGTGTACCCTTTTCTTTGGCTAGGTTTTTGTCCCACTGGATTTTTCCTATTTAAAGTTTGTAATGAGGCGCATTCATAATGGACATCTAAGGGGGAGTGTTATAAATATATTAATTATGTGGATGTCCATTGACTCTTAACTTCCCACATTATTGTTACCGTACAGTCAGATTCATGAACGATACGAAAAGTCACAATGTATGTTCATATGTATTAAATGTAATATTTATTGTACATGATCTTTGGTGGTCACCTTTGAAAGCCTATAAATAGAGGCCATATGTAAAACATTGTGGATATACAAAACCTTGAAAGGTGAAGAAGAATTACTTCTCCATTATTCTCCCATTCTCTCTTTTCTTATTCTCTTGTGTCTTATATCAAATTCTATTACTTTTATAACATCCCACTTATTGTTAAGATTTGTTAATGATTTTATTGAGAATTTCCAGGATTATATATATTTTTAGAATTCATAACTATTCTACCTTGTAAATATTGTTAGTGGATCCGATGTTTGTGGATTTTTAGTTATCACATCAATGAGTTTTACAATTATAAAACCATAGGTTTCATAGGAAAAACTAGAAATAATCAGTAATTTTCCCTCTTTATATTCCTATACACATTCTTCTGGTAAGAATGCAAATTTTCAGCTTATAATAATATATCAGCTTCTAGTTTCACCCTCTACTTTATCGAGCTAGAAGCTCATCAATCAAAACAGGGTTATGAAAGCCAATCGAGATTGAAACTGACGGTCCCGATTCTTCATTCTTTTTCAAACGCCGCGTTTTGAAGGTTGCCGAATGCGGACGCCTGTAAATGTCACAATCACATGAGGGCAATATAGGCACTGTAAATGGAATTCGCAAAGGCCTCACAACCCGGAGAGTTCAGGGACCTGAGAACTGTGGTGGGATCAAATCCAGTTTAGCCGAAGATCGGAAATAGAGGAAGTCGGTCTTGTAGGTATGAATCTGAGCTATTTTCTTCTTTTAATTCGATAACTATTGTTAGTCTCGGTGATGCTGTATTACAATCTTAGATTTCTTTTATTCAGAACAAACTGCGTGTATCAATTATCAATCATCTATTGGCTCTTGATTATGCATGATTTCTCGTTTGGGCTATCTATGTCAAGTTTAGTTTTCGTTGTTCCAAAGCAAATGATTCATTTTTACATTCTATACTTTTGGTGTGGATGGGAAGCTTTTCCGTTGTTCTCATGAAATTGACTCGGGATCAGAGGATCTTTCCACTTACTTTGCTCTTGGATCTGTTTCTGTGATTCTCCGTTGTTCATTTCGATTTAACATTTGTTGAATTTAGGTTTATTTAATTCGAATATCTGCCTTAGCTTGACTATATGAGCACGGCTATCTGTATCATGAATGTAGGATTCAAATTGTGCATGGTTTGCCACTAAGATCAAGTATAAAATTCTTAATCAACTGTCCGCAGAATGTTGTCATTTGATGGCAAATAATCTACTTTTTTGTTGTAAAGTCGAATTTTGGTGCATTATCAAGTTGCGATGTGAATTTGCTAATATGACCCATGCAATTAAAGGGGGTATTCATAATTAAATGAACAGAAGGACTGCCTGTTAACTGCCTAAGCATGCTTAGGCTGACGTTCCCCTCTATTTTCGTGCATCTATGGCTTACAACCTTGACTTGAACAAGAAAACTGAACGTTTTAGTTCTGTATTCAAGATAGCAAACTGTTCTTCAAAGGAGCAACTGCGTAACATGGACTGAGCTTCATAGTCTTCTATTCTTGAAGGTTGAGGGAGTTAGATAATATACAAGGCAGGCTAATACAAGAAGCGATGTTTACATTGTTTTATGGACTATGGAAGTACATGTTCAGTAAGATAGAGTTTCATGTGCTCATTCTTGGAATTGACAAGTCTGGGAAAACGGTAATGCAGCCTTCAATTGTTGTATTTTTCATATTCCAAAACTCTTTTTCATTGTTCTGAATTGTGGTATCATTCATAAATTTTGTAGACTTTATTGGAGAAGTTGAAATCAACATACTCAAATTTAGAAGGACTTCCTCCTGATCGAATTGTTCCTACTGTTGGACTAAACATTGGTCGGATAGAAGTATCAAATACAAAACTTGTATTCTGGGACCTGGGAGGCCAGGTATGGGTATCAAAGTGGTAAATGTATTATTTGTGTTTTCTATATGATGAAATATCTACTTTTGTTTGCAATGTATTTTTATTTTTTTATTCTGGCTTTATGAGTTGCTGAAGACTCTAGTGCTGTCAATTTGTTAAAATTGTTTCTTGTTTTGGATTTGATACTTAGAGTGACTCACATGGTTCTAGGTATGCATTTTGTATGCTTGTTTGATAGACTGAAACAGAATTACTGGAAAATCAAGCAAATATTTTTTATTTCAAGATTTTTGAAATCTGTCTCCATTGTGTGGTTAAAGGTTACTGAAGTGCCCCCCCCGGGGGTCAAAAAATAGAAAAAAGGTCAGCAATGGAAGTTGTGAGGCCTTAAACTCCGTTACTTTAGGAGATTCTCAACTTCATAAGATCCCCATCCGAAGGTCACTCTGAAATTTACATTAGCTTCATTGCTGTTTTACTTTTATCTTTGCCACTTATTTGAATTTGTTACTTGTTTATTGAATCCTCCAATTTGCGTCCTTCCTAACTTCACCCTTCCCTGTCTGAAGCTCAAGTTTGTTAACCCTGTTAAAGCTGAAAGACTTTCGTTTGTGAAAAGTATGCTTCTATGTTTTTTTGTATTGATGCCTCTTCCCTTTTCCTGTTTTGTGCCCCCCCGGGCCGGGAAATTATGGTTATTATTTATATGTTATAATCTCATCATGCAATAGTTCTATTAATTTGGCTTGCAGTCATGTGGCCATAAGTAGTATGTATCATTTGGTTCATAGCGCATGTACTTTTCCTGCTCTCCTGTCTGTTATTTTGTTCTATTCCTTATCTATTTTGGATTATAAGATACTGATGCAAGGTATCTATCAGCCTGGACTTAGATCAATATGGGAAAAATATTATGAAGAAGCGCATGCTGTGATATTTGTTATAGATGCTGCATGCCCCTCACGCTTTGAAGATGCAAAGTCTGCACTTGGTTAGTAAGATTGATCTTTATATTCTAGTTTACAAGTTTACACATTACAGTACTAAGTCTAAGGTGTTTGCTGGCAATTGCAATAATACTGAATCTGTTAGGGGATAAAAACACATTTATGATATAATGACTTTGACTTGTATCTCAGAAAAGGTACTTCGGCATGAGGATTTACAAGGAGCACCTATTTTAATATTAGCAAACAAGCAGGTGAGAGCTATTATACCCTCTTGATATTCGATACATGTAGGCAAATTCTTTTGTTCAATGTCCTGTTTGTTGTATAATGACAATAGGGTCCTGTGTTTTTTTATACATAAAACAATGTAGTGTTTTTTGTTGCCATGCTTTTTTTTTTTGCCATGCATGAATTCCCATAAACTTTGAGGCCCAGTGCTTATGCAGGCAAGAGTAGCTGTTGGAGCACGAGCTGTTTTTTTTTTGGGTTTCAAAAGGGGCAGAATTTGGTGACTGCTTTGTTTCCTTTTTTGATCTTTCCTTCAAGGAAGCATCCTAAGCTCTCTTTTGATCTTCTTCCTCATCCTTCCTTATTGATTGCTGTAGCCATTGTCCTCTCTGTGTATGTATGCACTTGGCGGTAGCTGCCTTGTTCACATTGCTGTATTTGTAGGATCTTCCTGAAGCAGTTTCAGCTGAAGAACTTGATCGTTACCTAGATCTAAAGAAGATGGGTGAAAGAGTTTACATGTTCGAAGCTATGTCAGGCCATGATGGGTAAGTAGGAAGCTTATTTTTCAATGCATGTGGTTAGTAATGATCCATTTACTAACACCAAAACTAATGTTTGTGCGGTGGGTGTGTGCGATGATAATGAAGTTCTGAAGTTTTTTTTAATACAAAGCTCTGAAGTTGTATAAATGCGTTTTATTTTGAAATATTGCAGAATGGGGATAAAGGAAAGTGTAGAGTGGTTGGTGGAAGTGATGGAGAGAAGTAAAAGGGCTGAAATGTTGAGAGTTCGGGCTGGTGCTAAGGGTTCAGGCCCTGCTTAGGAGGGGGATTTTAAAGTGAAATTTAGCCGTTTAGCCATTCCTTTATATCTTTTCTTAGTCCACATTGGAATGTAAATGACTCAATCATTGAGGAAGAAAAAGGAAAGAAAAGGAAAACAGCTTGTGATTGCAGATCACCTGGATCCTGAAATTTCATAACATTTTCGAAATTGTAATAAAGTAGAAGCTTCATCACGGGCTAGCAGAAAGGAGGCCTTTCTGCTTCTATTGTTCTACCTCGGAATGTGAACTCCGCAGCCTTTGGTTGATGTGAAATTTGCTTAGTGATTAGATAAATCAATTATAAATATATCTGATATGGTTTCTACCGAATAGGATTGTGACGTGATTCTTTTCTACACAAACACATACTGTCATCAGATTTCCGATGTATACATGCCGGACCAGGCTAATCCATGTATTGGTTGACGTTTGGAAAAAATTCATAAGGTTACCATTTTGGATGACAATGTTAGATCAGTTGGTTCGCATGTCTTTGTCAATTGGATTATGGTGGTTGTGGGTGTTGCGCGCCGATATATTAATCTTGCTTTTTTTTTTTTCCTTTTAATTGAGGATTGTGTGAAACAGTATTTTCATTTATTGAAAATAATGAACCCATTTATTGAATTCCTCCCCATGGTTAGATAACTAACACGCATCAAAGCAGAACCAGTTATTTGTAAAAACATGTATTTTATTTTCAATGTACTCCTCAAATCTTATTTATAAATTATTTTTAACTTGTTTCACACATACCAATAAAAACATTAAAAATACAACTTTTTAACTTTATTCTTATTTAATTTATATTATACCATATGATGATAAAATTAACACGATAGTAAATAAAGGGTAAAATTGCATATCTACTGCAAAAACATTAATAAAATGATTTATAAATATGATAAAAATTAATTCTTTCTGCCTGAAAAATAGAACTGTAACTGATTTCGTTCAAACACTTTCGCATGGAGAAAAATATTAGAGTATTATCAATGTAGTTATATTAGAGTATTATCAATATAGTTTATACCACAAAAATCTAATTATATAGATAGTATTAAGAAAATAATAAATACGAGATTAAAGAAAATTGACAAACCAAAAACCCCTTGACTTTTATTAGTACAAGTGGATAGTGATCTATATATATATAAATTTAAAAAACGACTGAAAGAGATAAACATTGAACATTAGCAGTAATCTTGTACTTTTCCCATGCTAAATAGACCCTTGCTTTTTTGGTAAACAAATTAATTAAATTGAATATTTACTTTGCTTTTATCTCTTTCATGAATCAGAGTAGCAAGCAGACATACACAAATCCGTTGAATCTTATTTTGAAATAAATAAAGCGCATGTATGAATTGATGGATACCTGATGTAACCGTTAAGGAAAACGGTAGAGAAGTAATTTTACGTAAGTCGAGGTAAACATGTGAAGGAAATTATTTCATTTTGAGGAAAAACACTGTTAAACGTACGTTTAGCTTTTAGAAACGTTTCAAACAAGCCCAATATTTTTTATTTAGACTGTTGTTCCCGTACATTACATTTTAAAATCTTTAAAACGAGCTGTTATTCAATAAACAGTATAACAATCGTCTCCTTGTTGAATCTTGTAGTGAGCTGAATGTTGTCGTTCAGTCTTCTCTCTTGCATGATTTAATTGTAGCCTTTGTATAATTTTTTAAAATTACCAAAAACATGAAAAATTATACATCGGTAAAAGTTATAATCATAATTATGAATTAATATTGACATACGAAGTAATCATTGATAATATTCATTAGTTGTCAATTTTACTCAGCATGTTTCTAGCACCTTCCCTTAAATAATTAAACTGCAGGCATTCAGGATAACCATTTTACCAAATTAAGACATTATTATTTATGAAATAAATAAATATACATTTGGTATTTATCATTTTAGAATTGCCAAATAAAATAAAATGCAAACAGTAAATTACACTACTGATATGCTCATTCATCCGTCAATTAAATGATTAATGAAAACAAAAAAATATAAATAAAACTGCTTAATGGTCCAATTCAACAGGTTGGCATTCATGAAATCAGAGCCGTCTTCTCCAAGAAATTTTTTCGTTTCTCTCGCTGCTTCAACAATTAAGATCAGTTCACAGGAGCAGATCAATTTGTGAACTCTTGAATCCAGATGATCGAAACCAGGCGATCTCACTCCAGCCTACTCACATGTTCTCACAGCCTACTCTTCCTTCTCCTAGCGACGATGTACGTCACCAGTGGCGCCGTTCCACACCCAGCTCTTGCACCCTCGCCGTTGCCGCAGTCGTCGAGGACTATCAATGACGTCGACTTAGCGATTTTTGTCAAGGCCACAGCCATCGTGTGCGCTGTCATCTTCGTCACCGTCTTTTCGATCTACCTCAATTACTGGACCGCGATGATGTTCGCCGGCCAGAACCTTTTGGCCGGTGGCCCTGACGGCGTAAGGTGGCGGTGTTCTTGCTCTGGAGGAATCGATCGGGAAGTCCTGGACACATTCCCGATACTCGTGTACTCCACCGTAAAAAACCACAAGATCGGAAAAGCAGAGCTCGAATGCGCAGTGTGCTTGAACGAGTTCGAAGACCACGAGACTCTCCGGTTAATACCGAAATGCAACCACGTGTTTCACGCGGAGTGTATCGACGCCTGGTTAGCTTCTCATGTGACTTGTCCCCTTTGTCGCTCAAATCTGAAAACAGATTCCGGCGAAGCAGCCATCAGAATGCCAACTCAGTTGAACGCAAATGAATTAAATGAAGAAAGTGAAGGTAATTACGTAAACTGTGATGCATTTTTTTAATGAATAATCTGACACATAAGAACACACGCCACATTTATGCGAGAAAAATCCCTTAAGTTTTACGTCCAGTAGAGCCACTGTAAAAATGCTCAAGGCCTAAGAATCTTAAGTTTTAGAATATAGGGTTTATTAATTCAATATCGCACTTGGTTTCTTAATTTTTTTTTTTCAACTTAAAGTAGAATTGGTAAGGACTAGGTATTTGTAAAATGTGCAAGGGATGGATACAGTACAAGTTATTATAGTTCTTGTTTTCTTATTGCTATAGCTCCTATTTTTTTATGAGAAGTGATATTGCTTCTTTAGTAAATAGTAATGTTGATGATTAATTGATGTGATCTTGATATCACATATCGACTTAAATCAATGACAAAGAAACATTACTGTATATGTCATGGATATTGCAAGCAGGCAATGTAGTCATGACGTGCTTTCCAAACAAGTACTAAAACATTTAAATCTAAAATATAGCAAAAACCATTTTTTGTTGAAAAAAAAAACGTAAACACGTATATTTTTACGCCATAAAAAGACTTTATTCGCGTATATCTTTCCGTTGAAGTGAAGCTTGTTCGAGACAAAATGACCACGTAGATGTGGCCATGTGGGTATATTTACTAACGCACGGGAGTTCAAACCTTATGTTAGGTTCGTCCTGAGGGTAAGCGCAGCGCAGGTATATTAATATTCTGATGAATGATGCGGCCATCAGGCGTTGTGTGAACGATGCCGAGGAAAGGGATCGGTTGGAGTGACAGCGAAGGAAGCAGCAGAGGGAAGAGGAACATGACGACGACGACGCCTCCAAGTCTTCATCGCAAGGATTAATTCGTCTTCGTTGTAAAACATAAAAAGTAGCTTCACTTTTCGGCTCTTCCGTAGTCTATTACTATGCACATGAGATTATTGGATAGTAGTACGTTTTTAGTGGGCTTTGGGATTTATCCAATTAGTTTCGGCTCAGCTTAGGTGATAGTCTCTATTACTGAGATTTTGGGCCTTTCATACAGGATGCTTTAAAGTTTTTAGCAGGTATATTTTTAGCTGGCTTTAAGATGTTTTAAAGTTTTTCTAGTTTATATTATTTTTTTAAAACATCATTATTTTTCATTTTCATTCCATTTTGAGTTTATATTATCTCAATTTTCTGCTTAAACAATTAACTTCTCGAATTAAGAATATATATATATATATATATATTTTCTCTTGCCCTCAACTTACGCCTTGGACCAATTTTCATGTCATCTGAAGCTTTTCCCTTTTGTAAAACACCATTTTTCTGAGTGAAATGAAATACCAGATAGTAAAGTGAATCTCGTGATATAGAGGTGCACAACTAAATTTTGAACTTTTTTTTTTTGGTACAAAAAAGTAAATTTTGAACTTTCATTAAACAAAGACACTCCTCCTCGATGCATCTGGAGCCAATTGTAGTTCACAATAATAGTTCATGAGACAAAATATCACAAACTTGACGCCGGCTCGTCGTCCAAGGTCTCCTTCAGTTTGCCCCTTGTTATCTTCAGTAATATTTCACGGAAGCACTAGAGTGGATAAAAATGACGCAGAATAATGCCAATAACACCATTGTGAAGGAACCCAACCACATGACATCCTTCCTTTCCTCAGCATAGCCATCGGAGAGGGGGACAAGACCACAACGCTCCCGCCATACAGAAACGAACAGGTATATACTGAGCATCTGGTGCAGCTGCTTCAATTTTCTTCCTTAACCCTGCAATAATCCTCAGAACAAACTAAAGGCATTCGATATTTTAACCGTCAGCTATATACAAAATAGTGTACTAAGAGTTGAAGGGAAGAACCAAGACAGGCAATGCAGACATGGTTATATAGAACAGAAGGTGAATAAAAAGGTTAAACACCTACTTTACTGTCAAGGCTAACAAGAAACTAGTACAGAACAACTCCTACAATGTACACAACAACAGATACAGGGATAACATGCTCACAAAACAACCCAAAGGAGGTCAAAGTTTTAGTTGGTTATCTTGTTTACAAAATATTTCCTAACTGTACAATCTTAAGTTAGTACAGTTACAAGCTGATTGTTTATCTCTGGCACCCATTCCTTCTATCTTCGCTACCATATTGGTGCAGTCTAGCTCCTGCAGAATTTCCCATGCTGACACTTCTAGTGTTAGGTAAAGTCGGATCCAGAAACGACTGTTGTTTAAATACAGGATTCTGTGTTCCAAGGTATTGGCTGCAATAATAGTCGGTCTGGTACAGATTATTTAAGCTGCCATCTGATAAGGCTACCTCACCGAGTCCCTGGTCATTTGAAGTGCCAAGCTGCTGCTGAAGGCAATTCTCACTATTTGGATCATATTCCATTGGGATATTGCCGGTGAGAGTTTTTACAGCAAATTCTATGCATGGATCCATCCATGAAATGCCAAATGGTGATTCAGAAGTACTGCCTGCATGTTCTGCAACAAGGTCTTTTGGTGGTGAAGACACATTGCATCCTTGCTTCCAGTCATTCACATTCTGCCCTTTGATATTCCTGTCATCCCCTTTAGCAGAAGCAGAAGTTTCAGAATACTTGCTATCACTCAATTCAGATGAAATCTGTGTGTTTTTGGAGGTTTCAAATGTTCCTTCAGTAAGAGTCTGTATTGCAAATGCAATACATGGGTCTGATAATAGTTCTCCAAGGGGCAAGTCAAGAGAGTAGTCAAACTTTGCACCACCCTCCGGGTCTTTCACTTGCTCTTTGACTGTAACTGTGTTCCCCAGAGGCAAAAATGAAGGGCATTCCTGATCTTTTTCACTTTTTGGCTCTTCTATAGTCTTCTCAGGAAGCTTTTCTGGAGCACATAAATTCCCATAAGAATGCTTACTCTGATTCAACTTTGGTGACTCCATTGTATTCATCAAACTTCGAGGTTTACGCTTGGTTTCTGATCCACTCTCATGTTCAATAAGCTGTTTCATATCTTTATCAGGAAAACTCCCTGAAGATTTATCCTCATTTTTACCTGCATTTCGACGCCTTGTTACAAGTTCTGGAACAGGATCAACCTGAATTCCAGCAAGGCGTTTTGACGCACGACGAGGCAAGTTAACCTCTTTCTTGCGCTTGGATTTACCCTGGCCTTTTTGAAACTTTTCAGTTGCACATTTTGTCTGTAAACTTTCTGGAAGTTGCTTTTCTGAGACAATTCCATCTGCACAACCGGGAATTAAATTAGTTTCACCTAAACTAACCTTCCCATTTTTTTCATCTGAACATTCAGCTTGTGATGGAACTAAGCTGGTCAATTCAATGCCCATTGCACCTATATCATCATCACATGTAACCAAAGCACATTAGATGCAATGTCTCTGTTGACTTGAGAAACCACAATTCATTAGTAATCAGAACGGTACAGAGGTTTGTTAGCATAAACAATGAGCAAGTCTGAATCAGAGGTGAAATTCATGGAAAATTAATCCTATACACATCATCATACACTCAACCCCAATACTTAATTCCATGTTTCTTTAGGATAACAAGACAGAATTATTAAGAATTATTACTTTTCAACCAGAATCACACTCTACTTAGGGGGGAATGCATCTTATTTTTGAGAAAATATCGAATATTTAGCAAGAAAGAATAGAATCAAACGCATATAAAAGGTGCTTATGTTCATCCCAGTTTCAACAACAGATTTACTAATGTCAGCGGACTCAACCCAGAACATGAGAGCAGATAATAAATTGGTGAAAGGCAGGAAATGACATTCTGGCTTATCTAATCAAATGAATCAGAATTGTTTATTTCAGAAAAGGAAAAGGAAGAAAGAAAAGATAGAAGTCAGAACTTTACACTGACAAGAATAGTGTTCAGAAAGAGGCATAGGTTCTCCAGTACATGCAGTTTTTGGAGTTTGTTGGTCATTAACTATCCTGTCCAAATTTGCGCCCCGATCCATGACAGTCCGTCGAGTAACTCTACCAACTGATACTTTTGGTTTATTGGCTACAGGCGAGGACTGAAAAGGGATCATAAAGAGAATTGTCAAAATAGAAATCTTAGTGGGGGAATTATGTTAAGCAAACAAAGGATTTCAATCACACTGCAAGGATTGTC
Organism: Vachellia pachyceras; assembly: GCA_025593235.1. NCBI lineage: Eukaryota > Viridiplantae > Streptophyta > Magnoliopsida > Fabales > Fabaceae > Vachellia > Vachellia pachyceras. Next base: position 15,418 of record JANTPZ010142300.1, read on the forward strand.
AAACTCAAAAATCTTGGTGGGGAAATTATGTTGAGCAAACAAAGGATTTTAATCACACTGCAAATGTCAGATTGTTTCATGTTGTAAGATGTCCATTAATATTTGTGGGATTCTTTCATGCTGTCAGGACGTGGCAATGCCCTCTATTAAATTCATTCCTGCTAATACTTGGTTATAATCTCATCTTTAGAAAGGAAAAGCAGAAGAAAAGCCCAAATGAAAAGAAAACAAAGCTAATCACATAGCAGTTCCATCTATAGTCCATTTAACATCTAGTTCATCAGCGCTGGGCTATTAAATATTCCCTTTTCCAATTTTGACATGGCTAGTCGAGAGCATTTTGACACACCAGGAAAGCCAAATGATGGATAGATGGAAGTTAAGCTTTATCTTAAGATATTAAGCAAACATATAAAACTCAAATAATAGCCGCCCTTACAGAGAAAGTGTCATCTTTCAATTCTATATCTTTGCTGCCTTTATCTTTTGGTTTGATTGCGTTCTTTCCTATCACCCCAGATTCAAGATGGCGAACGGCATCTTTTATAGACCGGAATACATACCCACTTACAGGATCAATGTAATACTGCAAATTCAGCATATAATTTGAAGTGAGTTAATCATCAAGAGACATTAACAGCTCAAAATTTAAGGTGAAACTACAACTTTCAGTAGCTCAAACGACTTGGTAATATGAATCACAACTGGTAAACCTTCAGAGGCTAAAATACAAAATATTGAAAATGCTTACATGAAAACTAATTGGGAAGCATTTTTTATTCAATAGAAAGTGATATGGTAATGTTTACCGAATCTCTTCTTATTGTAGAACTCTTTTTTGTGACTCTGGTCTTTTTGATCCATCCTTCAGGCAACCCTTCTGCAACACCTTTCTCAATTACAACCTAGATATTGCTTAAAGAAGCAAAGTTTTCTCACATTAGTTGATAGAACCGGACAGATGTATGACATAGACAACATATGATCACCAAAAGAGGATTTGTAGACAGACATTTTTTGAATTGTTTGTGACGCTGACTTCATTGTTCTGAACTTTGTCAAGATAACGAGAAACCTCTACCATGGAATTGAATTTAAGTCCACTTGAAGGAGAAAAGTAAAACTGCAAAAAGTATGAATTTCACCAGACTTAAGTTGAACCATCTCTGGAAATGGTCATTTACAGTTTCAATGCCTAAATGTCCTTCTGCCTCAGTTAATCATTCAGAACAAATAGTTGTAATGAAAAATCACAAGCTTCGTAAACAGGAAACCCAAATTTAAAGACTGCTATGAGCGGTAAAATTCTCGAGAACCAAATACTATACGGACATGTACAAAAACTTGCATGCACTTTACCCAAAACTGGTACACAAACATTCGAAACCCTTTCATAGGTTCTCAACCCATGTAGTCAGAGAAGAGAGGACCTGTAATACTCTTCCCATATTGCTTTCCTCTGACCCAGCAATTACAGAGAAAGAACAGCCAAAGTCCATATTCGTTTAAAAACTTCAATTGAGGCGACATATTTGCAAGAAACAAGATACAAAACGTCCTTAGAGAACATGCAAATAACAGATTTAACCAAAATGTAAGCAACATAGAGATTTCGTTTTCCCATTAACCACACTAAGTGCAGCCACTTATATCATGAAAAACCAAGACTCTGCCTTGAAAATTTCAGAAAACCTAGCTCGCTTCCATAATATACGCGTAAAACAAAAAATGAGAACGAAAACATCCGATTCCTCAAATGTTGTCCACTTGAGGCAACAAAGTCTCAGATCTCACTCCGGGGAAACAGAAGAAGCTTACAGAAACCAAAGACGAGAGATCTCACATTTCTAAAGAAATACCCTCAAAAAAAAAAAAGGCAAGCAGGCGAACTTCAATTACCTTATCTCTCCTACCGTTCTTCCTCACTTTCACTTCCACAGTCCAACCCGGAGGTAGGCGGTCGTCGGAGTCGCAGCTGGCCATTCCTCTGGCGGTCAGTCTGCCGGCGGAAGCGGCCGTGGAATAGAGTTCCGTTGATAGCTTGATTGCGGGGCGCTGTGTCTCGTGATTCGTTTTTGTGCTTGGAGGTGTCGGGGTCCTGAATGCGCCAGCCTCCGAGTCAGGCCCTCAAAAAAGGCGACTTGCCACACCCACGTGGTGCCAAACTGTCCCTGGGGATTGTGTATCTTTGTTAATATTATATATATATATATCTCACTCTTTCTTTTCCATTTAAAGTGCTTACATGAGCTATGTTCTGCATCTGCCTTTCCCGTACATAATTAGATCTTCAGATTTCAATTCACCCCAACCTTTTCCTGTTCATTTGAGATTTTTTGCCATTTGTTGGTCCGTTGCTTTGTTACTATTTTATTTGCATTTTCAAAGATTCCGGCTTGTTTCTTTATTTTAAAACCACAACTATTGACCTTTCTAAGCTCACATAATCATGGGTATCTTAGGGACAAGCCTAATCATCATGCACTTTATATTCCCTTTCTCACAAACAAATATTTTTTAAATTAGAATTTTCAATCATAGAACAATTTAATTTATTTGTTTAATGAGCACATATGACTTTGTATGCATGGGTAGTACAGTTTGGGAACGCAGTAAAAAAATATTTTTACACAAATCGAAATAAATATGTGGAGAAGATTATCTTATTTTATAAAAAAACACTATTGAATTTGTATTTGACATTTATAAAATGTTGTCAGAAAGAAACTCTGAATAATGGTTGAATTGTATAAGCTTAATAGAAGGGGGTAAGAACAAAATCGTCAATTAAAAATATTCCAACTCAAGCTTCGAGAATTATGGGTTTAGTTGTGAGGATTCCCAAGTGAAAAATCTAGAATTTTCAACTTGCATAGTACTCACTGCTCACTCTATAAACATAAATAGTTGTGCCAAATTAACTTTTTTTTTTAAAAAAAATAAAATGGCTATATAAAAGTGTTGGGATATATTAAAAATAGCTTTTACAGATTTTGATGTAAAACTTAGGTTTTGGAGGATGGATTTTGAAAATTCGAGGCAAAACTTAGGTTTTAAAAAGTTATTTATGTTTGAGAAGTTATTAGTTTTTACGGATTTCGAGGTAAAAAGTTGGTAGGAAAGAGAAAGAAGGAAAAAAATATGAAAGAGAAAACCTATGTTTCAAACTGAGGTTTTGTAACCAAAATAGGTTTTGGGAAAAAAATTTACTTGAATAAAACGTCAAATTTAAAATAAAATCTAAGTTTTAAAATTAAATATAGCTTCTAGAATTGATTGTCAAGTGTAAAGGGGTGAGTGGGAGTAATGGTAGGTTGGTGAGGGGTGAAGAAGGGGAGCATGGCTCACTCCCTGCTCACTTGCTCAGTGTGAGACGTCATATCATAATGCTGCCCGCCTCCACTTGTCACTCACTCTTCTTTTCCCTAAACCCCCTCTACTTTCTCATATTTGTGTTTCGGGCTTTTCATATATGCCCCCACCCTTTCTCAAATTCTCTTCATCCTCCCCTTCATTTGCACTCCACTAGGGCCTTAACTCTATCAGGCTCCACAAGCCTCATTCTTGATTTATTTTGGACCCATATTCAATCAAGCTTTGGTTCTGCATAAGCGATGTCTTAAACTCGACTCACTCATCACAATCAGATGAGCGAAGTCGGTTGGATCATGATATAGTCTAAGTAAGAAGATGCTTCTGGTTGGTAGAAAAAAGCGTGACATTACCAACGTTTATTCTTTTCTTTGTATATGTTGAGATAGTTTAATTCCGCCGGACAGAATACTCCTAACTCAAAAAAAAAAAAAAAGTACAATCAAAACGCTAAAAATTACGAAAACAAATAATTATCTCCACGAATTGCAATAGAATTATTTGTTTTGTCAATTCATGCACCTTTGAACCCTAATTTTTTTAATATAAAATTAGTGTGTTCAGGTTTAATAAAAAACCCATCTATTGCTTCAATGGAGTAATCAAATATGTGAAGTGTCAAGCTTGACTGCTTGACTTTGCTTTTGCCGTGTGGAGCCTGAACGCATTGTCATACGACCTTTCTTGTCAGCCTCCTAGAAAAATTGCTTCTCAACTTCATCGTCTTTATACTTTTTCTAAGAAATAAATTAAATGTTATGAAGATAGATTGATTTTTTTTTATACCTAAGATAGATTAATTTTAATTGGAGGGTAATGTAGGATTATAAATTTCTATAACGCGAGTATTGTTTGCTAACATGCACAAAAAGAAATTATACTTTTTTTAATTTGCAAAAAATAATTTTAAGCGTTTTTAATCAAAACATGAGATTTAGAAAAACAATCATGACCATGGATAAACTCCTGTCTTTTCTCTTTTTTTGCAAATAAACTCCTGTCTTTCATTTGTTTATAACAATAAATAGTTGAACATGCTTAAAATGAAGCCTCATTTTCTTTAAGGGCTTTGATTGGAATCATGTTTAGAAAAATTAAACATGAGTTCACTAGTGTCATTGAGCCATATGTCTTGGACAAGAATATTTAGGGAAAAAAGCATGTTTTGTTCTTTATAATTAATTAACTTAACTATTTTAATCTAATTAATTAAGTTAGTTAAACAGACCCTACATTAAAGATTAGAATTAAGAGTAATATTTTAATTTTTATCATTTAAATAAGAGAAATTTATTGGGAGGTTCCAAATAAGGAACTTATGTAATGAATAGTCCCAATTTTGAAAATATTTATCAAAAGGTCCCATTGATAACATGAGGTCCTATACACTGACAACATCATGCGCTGTATTGATAACACCTCATGTTGTTAATGTGACCTTTTCATAAATATTTTTAAAATTGGGACCATTCATTAAATAAGTTCCTTATTTGGGACCTTCAAATAAATTTCCTTTTACATAATACAAACTACCCTTTTAAACACTTGTGGAATTGTTATAGGTATTTGTATTTTGAAGTGGAGGAGATTTTAGCCTTTCTTTTGAAAGTTCAAATCAATCGGCGATGATGGCTAACTTTAATCTATAAATGAGTAATTAATCCTTCTTTCCATCATATATTATATGTAAAGGAGTCTCCAATGGAAAAGGGAAGCATGGAAGAGCCACTTATAGGAACTGAAATGAACACTCAGCATCAGAAGAAATCAAATAAAAAAACAACACATAATATATGATCCTTTAAGTGGCTCTTCCATCCTTTAAGTGACAACACATAATATAACATCATAGTATATACAACACAGAACTCAACAATATATACGACGACACCACTCAACTGCTCTTAAGCTTTACTTTTCTAGTCTGATCCGTTACATACATCCATACATATATATATCTCTACGGCGATGACTAGCAAAGTAAAGCTTCAATTATGGAGAGGGTTTGGTCCAGAAGGGACGAGCCTGTGAGAAACATGACGATTATGAATCGGCTTCGACTTGGAATCGGTCTTCCTCATCAGGGATGCGAAGGAGGAAAGAATAGCAGAATAACTCTTGAAAAACATTGAAGAAGGACCCGGCTTTGTTTCTGATCCTCCATGGCCGACGACGATGACAGCAGTACGGGGGGTTGAAGATGAACGCTGCGTTTCAGACAAAACGATAAGGAGAAGAAGGAAGAGGGTCAGGGAATATTTTGGAGCTCTCATAGCTAGTAGCATGTATTGAGAATGAGGAGGAGGAAGAAGAAGATGAGTTAGAGATGAGGAATGATGTTATTCAGAATTAATATACAAGAAGAGATAGACGTAGGTGGCAGAAATCAGAGATTAACATATAATGTTGAAAATTTCCAAGTGTTGACGTATACGTGATTTGTCTGAAGCAGAATGTATGTGCCAAATGCGTCCTACGAAATATCAAGAGTTGACTCTCACGAACTTGCGTATCTTGTTCAAGTAAGATGCCTCCTATGTATATATTCTATTCATAATTTATAAATTTTAATATTCCAGTTCAATATATATATATATATATATATCTCTCCAGGCATTATTGTTGTGGTGGGGTTCCAAGTTTCACTTGAGATTCTCTCTCTCCAGCTTAATTTTTCATTTTTTTTGAGTGAATTAAAGAAGAAAATAATGTCAAATGTACGACTAGCAATTATGCAAATTATATACTACCTCCTCCTATCTATAACATAGAAAACAGTTGACTTTTTAAAGATAAAAATTAAATAAATTACTTAATTATAACATAATATGATTAGATTACATATCAGTTTATACGTTAAACAAATTAATTTAAATAAAAATAATAAATATATTCGCTAATTACAGTTGATTCTTATATTAAAAATGAGAAGTGGTAAGATGCATATTGACAAAAGGAATACTCTAAAGTCTATACTGTGATTTTTCTGTGATCAGAAATCAATCAGCCATAGCCAAAATGAAGTGTACCAGGCATGCACAGTACACAATTAATTAATGAGCAAGAAAATGACAATAAATAAAATATTAATTCGGGATGAGATTTCAATTTCTTCCTCTTAACGTATATTTCTAGCCATAGACTAATACAAGTCCACAAGCTATTTACCTGTCCAAATCAATCACCAATTTAGAAAATTATAGAAACAGGGAAACGCTCTTACCTTCTATGCAATTTCACATGATTTAAAAGTTAGATGGAACATAATCTCGTTATAATTTTGTCTCTGAACATAATGTAAATTTAGTTGTGGTTCTTCCATTAGTATCCTTAATATCATCGTATTTTATTTTTCAAAAAGGTTTTATATTTTAGTACCGTTCAAATCAATTTCTTCCTCCTAAAAAATCAAATTTCTTTGATTCAACTTAATCACCATTAATTATTTTAATTTATAACGATTCAACATTCAACTTAATCACTCAAAATTCTTAAATGGCCAAGTTGTTTAAAATAAGAACTATTTTTTTAAAGTCACTCACGGCCATTAATATTCTTAGGGGTATTTGGATTAGTTTTTTTAAAGTGATTTTACACAATTCAAGGTAATTATGTGAAAAAAATTTTACCTCGATTTATGTAAAAATGCTTCTACAAGTGAAACGAACAACCCATTAATCTCTAATGGTGTTTGAAAAAATAAGTGCTTGAATAGTTTTTCATAGTTGAAAAATGAAGATGAAATAAATTAAAAGAGAGAATAATAAAACAAGAAGAATAGCTGGAAAAAAATACAACCAAAATCAAATGAAGTTTAATAAAAAAAACCAGACTCTTAAAAAGTTCCTGCTAAGTGTAGTTTCGACAAGGATGGATGTATACAACCTTAACCCCATAAGCAGAACTGTTATTCCATAAATTGAAACATAAAATAATTAAAAATTTTGAATTTAAATGAGTCATGATGATGAGATTAAAATAAAATTTCATATGGACAACAATAATTTAATGTAAAGATAGAGTTGGATGTCAATTAATTACGGCTATAACTAGCTTTAAGCGAATAGGGAACAACATTTTCAAAGAACTGGAAATTAAAGCAGATTTGTAGCAACACGCACACACAAGCTCTTCCACTATATTTAAGTACAACCAATCTTCCTCTATATATTCAACAAACTATACTAATACTTTGTTCCATGCATGTTCAAATTGATCAAAAGCGGGCGCGCGCGCGAACACACCTCAGATTTGTATATATGCCTTATGTAGAATCAGATCTAGGGCTTCACCATCAGAAATTGTAATAACATACAGTACCTATATTAATCTTAACCGATTATCAGTTATGAAGAGGGTTTGGTCCTCCTGGAGTTGCAGTAAGTGAAACTCTTTGGCTTCCATCAACCTCCACACTTGTGTGTCTCAATTCTGCAGCATACAGCTTTCTGATCGGAGAAGAAGGCAATAAGCCCCTCTTTGCTCTTTCTTCCATCTTCGTCGTCCTCGACAAGATTTGCCTGCAACTAAATGATGAAGAGTATAATATTGCTAATACACAGAGGAGGAACACAATATAATGAAGAAATCTCATGATGATTAGTGATTCCAAATGATGAAAAAAGCAAGAGCTAGATATCAGTTTTGGGAGAGACCTAGGAGGACATATACAGGAACTAGAAGATAGTTATTGCGAGTGGTTAGCAGATATGATTGATGTATTAGGTATTATCTCCCACAATATTATCTATCTATGTATGTGGGGTCATTTCTATACAGTTTGAAACTTTATATAATGTAATTAATTAAGATAATCATAAACTGACATGCATGACCAAATGGTTTCTGGCTCAGTGGTGATTAGTGCTTAACTTCGTAGCGCGAACTACGGTTCGATCCCCCGCAGAGCTAATTGGGGGCTGTGACCTAACCATTCAGAACTGTTCCCCCTATTCTGGATTAGTCATCCCAAATAGTCGGATATTGGGTGGGTTTTCACTAAAAAACGACATGTATTTGTAGCTGTGTTAAAGATCAAAATGACTATTTATACATTGAATTATGGTGGAGGAATCGATCTGTATTCTAACTCGTGGTAAAAAGTTTAAACACTTGGGAACAAATTTTATATGTCGTGATCATATGATATATTACTTGATTATTGGGTACTTAGTTATGTTAATTTCAGAAAGATTAGTTATAGCAGCAGAATGAGTCACATGCGATAGAAACAAAATTGTGTCCCGATGTCTCCCACAGTAGAATGCGGTTGTAGAGAGGGTCCAACACATTTAAGATAAAGCAACTCTTCTTTAATTTGGAGCTCGGGGCATATACACTAAACGCTTTGGTTCAGATTGTTGTCAATTCTTTAAGCAAGTTTAAATTTAAATGTACTTTAATTTCCTGTGTAGTGATATCGCAACATGCATAAAACTTCTTTAATTTAACGAAGAGATTATTCAAAAATCAAAATCATGAATATCAAGCTCTTGCCACACTGATATATAGGTGAAATTTAATGTGATGACTCAAAAAAAAAAAGAGGAAAGAGAGAATATAAGAGTGTAATTTTATAATGTAATACACATATACACACACACACACAAAGGTGGATTAAAAGATAAAGTAGAATGTAATTAAGTAATATTGAATGTTGATTTACGTGCAAGAAGGGGGAATGAACAAATTTATATATATATATATATATAAAGGTTGAATTAATCAAAGGGATAAGCAAAGCAAGTATAATAAGTAGTATTACTATGGCTAATTTTAATGTGAAGGGTCCGATTCAATTGACCAACGACGACTTTGTGTAGGACTACCCAATTAATTGCAGCTTTAATTAGTTGCCTATGTTTTAGGTTTAGCCAATTAAATAATTGTACCCTTAATACTTATATACTCCTAGCTACCATCACCATATATAAATTATATATATAAAAATTAAACAATACTAGGATGCATGTTAGTTGGGTCATCAATTAAACCATTTGATTCTTCCATTTGTAAGATATATATATATATATATATATATGAGCAGTGAGTGGTGATGATATACTCAAATGATCAAATATAAATTGGTGAGTGCTAAAGATAAAAAATATTGCTGCAATCATATTAAATAATTTTTTAATATCGATTATAATTGTATAATCATGTAGACAAATTCTGGTTGGACCACCCTAATACTGAAAAATTTCAGGGAGAATCAAAATTAATTTTAAAACGTAATACCTAATAAGTTTAAAAAACTTGTCAATGAGTTACTTTTATTTGGTATCATCAAGTTCTTATAACTTGTCAGATAACCTAACTTTGATTGTCGTATGGATTTATTTTCATGAATGCAAGGGCCTGTTTGAATCACATAAATTTTGGGAATGAAATGGAAAATCACCATTTTGCATCGCTCAAACATGTTTGGTTTGCTATTTTCTTGAGAGATCGTTTTCAGTGACCGATTTTTCATCATCCTTGGGAAGCAATCTTCCCACCATTTTTTGTGGAAACCTATTTTTCAACGTTGTGAAATTACCAAGAAGCTTCATTCAACTTCTTCCTCTATGCTCTCCTTTGGTTCGAATTTGAAAGACCGTTGTTGGTTCATCTTTCATATTGTCAAGCTTTAAATCATGACGTTAACATTCCAAATCTCTATGTGAGACACATTCAAAGTTACAACCTATGAACAAAAACTCGTATAACTCTGAATTATTTATCGTGTGTCCATAGTCAAAAATATAAAATTATAAGGACTATTTTTTATTATGAGGAGCCATAAATAACTCATGATTATGACTTATTTTTCAAATTTCATTTTACATATTTTGTTATTAAAGGTAATATGGTCATTTTACATAATTTTCTTACCTACTTTACCACCATTTTAACCAACTAAACATAAATTTTTCTATCAAATTATTTTTCATTTCAATGCATACCAAACATACCATTCATCTCCATTCTCATGAATTATCTGATCAAAGGAGCCGTAAATGATTTTTTCTTCCTTCTCTGGACCAGAAATAACCTCAATGAATCACACCAGAGTGAATTTTGGATCATGGTACATATAATAATGGAGCAATAATAGAGAAGCTGAGACCATAAAAAAGAAAATCTGTGGCGACCGTCTTCTGATTGTTTGGGAATTTCATTCCACAACGATACACGTAAGTTGAGACAAAATCATCTCAAAATCCATAAAAATCATCTTTAAATTTGTAAAATCATCTAAAAATCTATAAATTCCTTTCTTCCAACGGAGTTCTCAAACACACATCTCATTTATCTTCCTCATTACAAAATTATATATAAACACATGAATCAGTGAACTACAAAATTACATATAAACACAGCAATCAGTGAACTAATTCACATAAGTAAACTAGAGACATCGGTTATTTTTACAAATGGATATTAGTTTTTCTAAAATTTCACCATTTTAATAATCTATGTTGTCCTATTGTGTTGGAGGGAATGTATATTTTACACTATATGAGTCTTAATATCTGGGATGAAAAGAAAATGTCAAATGAAAACTCCAAAACGGGTTTAAGAATATTTGAAAACGCTTATGTTTTTTAAGTTGCAAATAAATTAAGATAAACTTTTTTTTTTTCATCTATTAGTTTCAACTTATGTAAATTTAAGGGTTTGTTTGGAAGCTATCCCTATAACCTATGTTTGGTTTCAAAACCTAGGTTTATACCCAAAATTTAGGCTTTGTCCAAGCACAAAAAAATTCCAAAAAAGCTATTTTGGATATAAAACCTATGTTTTCTCTTTTATACTTTTTTTCTACGTTTTTCTTTTTTTTCTACTTTTTTCCTTCCTCCTCTTTCCCTTTTCCTACTTGTTTCTTTCATCCTCTTTCCTTTTTCCTATTTTTTCCTTCTTTCTCTTTTATTTTTCTACTTTTTTTTCTCTTTCGTCTTTCTTCTCTTCATTTGTTCTCTTTTCTCTTTCCTACATGCTTTTTACATTAGAATCTGTAAAAGCTATTAACTTCTTAATCATAAATCATTTTTCAAAATCTATGCTTTACCTTAGAATCTGTAAAAGCTATTTCCAAAATCTATTCTCTAACATCTAAATTTTACTTTAAAATCTGTAAAAGTTATTTGCACAATACCGAACAGCCCACAGTTTGCTGCTGTCTTGTTTCCAACCCACACATGTGAACGTCTGAATGATATATGTCAGACTGTTCTTCACAAAAACGACACCGCATCACAACCCTGCCGACAGCGTCAACATCAGCATCAGCGTAATTCAACTTCAACCCCAGGTATTTTAAATCGACTGGCTATGTTTGGTTTGATATAGGGGAAAGGAAGGAAATAGATAGAAGGGAAAGGAAGGGGATGGAAGGGTATAAAATTACCTTATTTGGTTTAGTTAGAGGGGGAAGGAAGGGGAGCTTTTTAATGATCTTTTGTTTGGTTCAGGAGGGGAAGGGAGGGAAGTTAATGACCAATTTACAATTTTACCCTTATATGTTGATTTATATTTATTTACTTATACAATTTATTTAAATTAGCTTTTACTCATAAAAATTAATCCCTCATTTTATTTAATTAATTAAAAAATTATTAAGGTATTTCATTCATATAATTTATTTAAATACTTAAAAAAGGATTTAAATAATTTATTTCCTTCATTCTCTACCCATATCGCTACTTACAAGTATTCCAAATAAAGTAAAACTTATTCTCAGGAAATATTGAAAAAAATGAAGACTAGAAAAACTTGCTCTCTAACTATATCGCTTCTTATATTTACGCACAGTGAAGTAGATATGAAGACTAAAAAATGAGGTGTGAGAAATTGGATAAGGGTATATTTGGCATAATATTTTGCATCCCTCCAAAAAACCCCATTTTGGAGGGATGCAAAATAAGGGGAGGGGAGGGATTGGGGAGCTAAAATT
>JANTPZ010142301.1:0-11987 GCA_025593235.1 Vachellia pachyceras
ATTGCACTTTTTACCGGTAAACTTAACTTTATTCCGGTAAATCTTTTTCTACTTTTCTGGAGATATTTTCTTCCTCATTTAATCTCCATATTTTCATCTTGAATATAACAAAATTATTATCCCCAAAATACCCCTTACTTTCCTCAAATTTTACAGGATTATTTTATCCTGTCCAAAATCCCTGAAAACGTACAATCGGAGAGCAAAATTCTTTTAGGGCCTTGAAAAATACTACATTTCATTGATTCTCTAGCCCTTTCCTTTTTCCAAAATGCCCTCTAGATCGTCAAAAATTAATTTTTGAAATAATTATATTTTGGGGATTTTCGTGTCTTTTACGGGTCTTTTTCCCGATTTTCGGGAAAATCGCCTTAATTGTACATTGGATAATAATTTTATTAAATACTATAAAATTCACTGGATTTTTCCATATTTTTGTCTAAATTTTCTGAGGGCTCCTGATACCTTAAATAATTATTTTTTCCCTTTTTGCCCTTCAAAATTATATAATTAAAAATCTAGTCCGAATCTGGAAAATCCGTGAATCACGGTTGTGATCAGTGAGTCGGGCTCTGTCTATTGGGCATCTGTAAATTTTGGTCAACAGTTGACTTTGACTTTGTCAAATGACCAAAATGCCCTTCCATTTTCTCATAATTACCATTTTGCCCTTACTTTTTCTATTTTTTCCAAAATTATCATTTTGCCCTTACTTTTAAAACTGAAAGACCTTTATGCCCTTGGTCTTTTATTAAATGACATATGGGTCCCTTTCTATAAGTTACCCATCCTCACATTACTCTAGGGCAAGTACACTTGACTTTGGAATTTCTACGGACTTCCATGCACTAGGCCAGATCTAACTTTACAACTTTCGGCCCTTAACCTTTCTTTCTTTATGAGCTATCTATCTCTCGTCTCTAATTCATTTCCTAATTATCGGACTAGCATTTAATTCAGCTAGCAGAGAAATTATGGATATTACAGCCTACCTCACCTGCCTGTATGACATACTAGACATTATATACTTGTACACAGACACATGAATCAATAATAAGAAATTGAACTTTACATTTTGCGCATACCAATAGCTCTTACATGCTTCCCAAACATTTCTTTAGCTATTGGTTTAGTCAGGGGATCTGCAACCATACTCTTGGTCGAAATGTGTTGTATATATGTGCTACATAATCTCTCACAAAGTTATATTTAATATCAATGTGCTTAGTCTTGCTATAATATTTGGGGTCTTTTGTGTAGGCTATGGCTGCAGTATTGTCACAATATATTAACACATGATTTGTACTCTCATTTCAAAATCCAAGGTGTTCAATAAATCTTTTCAGCCATATAACATCTTGCACTGCCGCGGTGCAAGCCACAAACTCAGCTTCCATTGAATGCAGGGCTATGCACGTCTGCTTCTTGCTACTCCAACTTATAGCGCCATTATTCAGCAAGAAGGTATAACATGAAGTTTACCTTCATTCAACTTCATCTCCGCTTACATCAGCATCAGAGCATCCAACGAGCTGCAGATCGCTTCCTTGATAAGTCAGTGCATAATTTGTTGTGCCCTTTAAGTATCGTAGTATCTTTTTAACAGCTTTCCAATGTTGTTCTCCATGATTTGATTGGAATCTACTTACTAGTCCAATTGCGAAGCAAATATCTGGCCTTGTACACATCATTGCATACATTAGACTTCCAACAACACTAGCATAAGGAACTATTTCCATTCTTTTCTTAGTTGATTCAGTTTTGGGACACATTTCAAGATTCAGGCTAACTCCAGTAGCCACCGAGGTGTCTAAGGTATTGCAGTCACTCATGTTGAATCGCTCGAGAATTTTCTTAATGTAATTCTCTTGTGAAAGAGATAGAATTCTCTTTGACCGATCCCTTTAGATTTTAACTCCAAGTATGTATTCTGCTTCTCCCATGTCTTTCATCTCAAAATTCGATGAAAGCCATTCTTTAACAACTAAGATCGAATTTAGGCTATTTTCGGCCAATAGTATATCGTCTATATATAATGATAACATCACAAAGTTATCATCAAACCGCTTAAAGTAGACACAATGGTCATCTTCAATCATTTCAAAATCATATGAGGTTATTGCCTTGTGAAACTTCAAGTACCACTACCTGGATGATTGCTACAGTCCATAAATGGACCTTTTGAGCTTTCAAACTTTACTCTCTGAACCTTTATTTACGAAACCTAATGGTTGTTCCATATAGATTTCTTCATCCAAGTCTCCATCTAGAAATGCAGTTTTCACATCCATTTGATGTAACTCCAAATCTAAACTGTTTACTATACCAGAATTAGTCTTATGGAATTAAAGCTTACAACAGGCAATGTGTCTTCGTAACCGATACCTTCCTGTTGTGTATACCCTTTTGCTACAAGATATGGCTTGTACTTGTCAATTAATCCATCAACTTTCCTTTTGCCTTGTACTTGTTCCCAATGGCCTTTTGACCTTTTGGTAGATCAACAAGTTCCCAGACTTAATTATTTTTCATTGAATCAATCTCTTCTTCCATTACTTTCTTCCATTCATCCTTAGTAGGGCACGACAAGGCTTCTTGTACAAAACGTGGCTCATCATCTCCATGAGTGCTTCCCCCTCTATTGGGAAGCGTCTTTGGGTACATTTCCCCTGTCACTCCTTCTTGTAGAAACCTCTTGTCTATTTCGTTTTTCTTGTCTCGGCCTTTGTAAAGGCCTTTTTGAGCCTTCTGATCTCCCACTCAGATTGATATATTGAGACGATTAGGGCTCATTAGATCGATCTGTACTACCTTGTTCTTGTGTCTCAAAAAGAGATAATGTTCGATCTATCTCTCTTCTTCCAGAAATTCACTTTCAAAAATACGGCATCCCTTGATTCAATTTCAGTTACCGCTCCATCTTCGTTTTCACCAATGAAAACGTATCATTTGGATTCTTTTGAGTATCTTATAAAGATACATTTCTTTCCTCTAGGACCCAACTTCCCATACTTATGGGAATCATCATGAACGTATGCAGTTGACCCCCAAGGTCTTAAGATACTCAAATCTGGCTTGCGTTTCATCCATAACTCATAAGGTGCGGAAGTAACTGCTTTTGAGGGTACACGGTTAAGTATGAAGGCTGCTGTTAATAAAGCATCACCCCAGTATGAAATTGGTAGGTTTGCTTGAGCTATCATTGACCTAACCATATCTAGAAGAGTTCTATTTCTTCTTTCAGACACTCAATTTTGTTGCGGAGTTCCAGGGATAGTTAATTGCCTAATTATCCCTTTTTCCTCACAGAGCTCTTTGAACTGATCGGATAAGTAGTCACAACCTCGATCAGTACGTAATGCTTTAATTTTACGTTCCATTTGATTTTCTACCTCATTCATGTATTGTCTAAAACACTCCAGTGTTTCAGACTTACATGAGATCAAATATACGTGACCATATCGTGAAAAGTCATCAGTAAATGTAATGAAGTATCAAGCTCTGTGCCTAGCCCTCCCACTCATGGGACCACATATATCTGAATGGACCAAATCCAATGAATTTTCAGCTCTAGTTCCTGTACTGAAAGATTTTCTAGTTGTCTTGCCAGCTAAACAATTTTCACATAAGGCCATTTCCATATTTGGAACTTCACCTAGTAAACATTCTTTTGCTAGTTTAATCATTCGGTCGGATGTCTGGTGTATGAAGCACATCATGTAAGATTAAGGTCTTTCCACCACGTAGAGCTAATCTGCAGGTGCCTATGCCTTTGACCTCGATCTTTGCGTTATTCCCAACATAAAGCCATTTGCATTGATGCGGTAACCGACGGTAATCTACAAAGGATCCTCGATCCTTCGTTACATGGTCTGTTGAGCCTGAGTCTAAAATCCAAGAAGAAGATACAGGTTCAGTCAGAAAAGAAATACTTAAAACATAAGAAATGTGTGAATTCACGTAATTCACTAGTACCTTTCCTCAGTCATTCCGCTCAGGGCAGTTCCTCACGAAGTGACCAATTTTCTAACAGGCATAGCATTTGACCTTTTTCAGGTCGACTTTCTACTTGCCTCCTTTACTTCCTTTCTTCTTGTATTGCTTTTTTTCCCTTTTGAATCTAGGGACATCATTCTTTCCTTTTTCATGAAATTTCTTGCCCATTTTAAAGTTGATCTTGGCATTGGAAGGGCCTACATTCTCGGTATGATTGGCATGCACAGAAGTCTTGTATTCATCTAGGCGTTCATCCTCAAGCTCAAGGTGCTTCACAACATCATCAAAAGTGATGATGCTATCGTTATAGGTTAAGTTTACTTTCATATGTTCCCAACTATGGGGAAGTGATCTGATTACAGCCTGCACTTGCTGCTCATTAGTCAGTGTATGTTCAGCTTCCTGGAGCTCTCTAATCATGTTTACATGTCTCGAAGGTGCTGCTTTATAGGTGTATTACCCAAAAACTTATACATGTCAAACTTGATTGTCAGCCTCCTAAGTTTGGTGGTTGACGTACGTTCCACCAAACCTTTCTCTGAGAGCTACCCATATGTCATGTGCAGTTGGATGTTTTTCATACTGACACATTATGTCATTTTCCATTGTGCTCAGTAGGGTGACTCTTGCAATATTGTTCTTCTTTTTCCAAGCCTGGTATAACTCCAAGTTCCTCCTACGCTGGGCTGTAGTCCTAGATTCAAATTCTACCAAAATGGTGGTCAGTGGCTCAAGGGCCTCCTGTTCCTCTAATATATAATGCACCTTTCGGTGCCAGATATCCTAATTGTCACCATTCAGCTTGTCCCCTTTATTCAACTCAGTAATAATGTTTTTTGTTGTCATTTCCAAGTCTGAGGTGACAAGGTATTGTATTAACAAATATTTTCTTAGAATGCTGATTTTTTACCGATTATGTAGCACATCACAGTATACAATGTCTTATACTTATATTATTATTGACAAGAAGATAATTTGATCGCTAGATCTGCTATCAGGAGAATACGTTTATACCTTCCATCACATAAACACTAGTAATTACATTATCTTATTTTAAGAATTTTATATAAGTACTTCTTAAATTGTCAACATTTTAGAAATCTTGTTTTCTAAAAGCTCACACTTATCAAAAAGTGTAACAAGCTGGTGACATATCATGTGAATAACAACAACGACTTCACAATAATTCACATAAACTAAACATGTCACATTTCACAATACATTAATTCTTAACAATACACCATGTCAGGTTCTGAACACATTAACAAAACAAAGAAGGAAAAAAACATAAATCTAAAGTACAACACATCTTTAGATATTTGCAATACAATAGTTGACGATTTTTTTCCTTAGTTTTCTAAAGTATTGGTTTTTTCCAGCATAAATCTTATTGTTCTCTTTACTGCATCAACCCACACGGTTGTTAATGTGAATGTTCCTGCATCTCTAATTGTTGCACGATACTTCATCATGACATTCACATAAAATTCTACAGTTTCATTATCAGTTATTCTGTTAACATAGTTCGCAACGATGCCATAAATGATCTTTATGTTTTTAACTCTTGCTGTTCTCATTGCATCATATTCAGCTATTGTCGTAGCCATGGCGGGGGAGAAAGGTTAGTCTACCTCCTCATCATTACTTTGAGGATTTGAATTGAATGAGAACGAGGACTTGGGACCTGGTCGGAGTAGACCTCTTGAGGCTCTTGTTGACCTCCCTTAAGGTTCTGATCAGGACCCCCTTCTGGATCCTCCTTAGTGTCTTCCTCATGTTCCCCTTGAGGATCTTCCTCAGCATCTTCTTCAAGATCATCCTGTGGATCTTCTTAAGGTTCCTCCTCAGGATCCTCTTCTTCTAGGTCTTCCTCAAAATCCTCCTCTAATTCTAGTTCAGGATCTCCATTAGGAACATGTTTATCCACATATTCAATGTACACTGATCCGTAAGACATTGTTTCAGTATTTTCTGAGATTTCTTGCTCCATTGTTTCTCCTTAAAAATGAATTTGGGATTATTACTTTGAAAAATTTTCAAGAAATCCTTAACTAAGCACTGATTTTCATTAAAAACATATCCTGAATTGCCTCTAAAATAGGAAAACATCATACCAAAATGAAGATATTGAATTTTAGGATTTTTTAGGAACAGATTGTGTCTCATTTTAACCATCCACATGCCTTCACGCGCCCCGAGATGAAAATTTCAAAAAATTTGCAAAAATGTGACAAAGCCCACTCTCTATGCGGCGCATGTATTACACATAGTGCAGAGCAACGGGCAGGTTGGGCAGCCCGTGCCTCAACCCGTAGCCCGCCCGTTTACACTTTCACATAGCCCGGATCCGTGCCTCAACCCATTTAGAGCATTTTAAATGGGCTGCAAATATACGAGCGGGCTTTTCACGGGTAATGGGTTCCCCATTTCTATTTTCCACAGATACGCCCCCATTCAAGAGAGGATGCAAACAAAAGAAAAATACACATACATGAGTTCTTCATATTACAGACAACAAAAATTCAAATATCATAAGCATTACCACAGATACACATATAATTCTTGAAAATCATTATAAGAATTCTTCATATCACAGACAACAGAAATAATAAGATCACAAAAACACCCAATGAGTTCAGAGATCCAGCAGAAATGGCCGGAAAAAATCGCAGAAATGGTGAAGAAAATTACAGAAAAGCATAGGGAAGACGATTGATGAAGGGCAGAGTGGAGAAGGTCAAGACGAAGAGCAAACCAACCAACCACGAAGAAGATCCTTGACCCCAAAGCCATATCAACAGCAAATCGATTGCGGCGAAGGGTGAACCAACCCTCTTTTCTCATTGTTCAGTCGTCTCCAAATCCCACCAAAGTTACACGAGGAGCAGGATCATCACGAGCATCACCGTGAATCAACAACAAGAAGATGATTCTTGGCCCTGAAGCCAGATCGACAACCTAAAGATGCCCTAAAGCCATATCGACGCCCTGAAGACAATTTGGGTGACAGTCGATGATGGCGAGTGGCGACGAAGACTCGAAGACTAAAGAGCAGTAGTAAATGAACGAAGACGTAAAGGAAGACTCAAAGACGAAGAGCAACGATAGATGAGCGAGGGTTGTGCTGGGCTGAGCTTGAAAATGAATATCAGAGACAAAGTCACAGAGCTCAGTGGCGCTGAATCTCAATGTAAGGTTCATGAACTTGTGCTGGGCAGCTGGGGCACGGGCAAGCAGATGAGGTAAGGCATTAGGCAGCAGTGCAGCACCAAGTCCACTCAGTTTGGGCCCTAAATTTTGGGGCATTTGAGATGAGGCTTCTGTTTGGTTTTTTAAAAAAACATATATGGGCGGATACGGGTAGCCCGTTGGCATGCCCGTAGCCCGCCTGTGTATTATTTATTATATGGGTGGGTTTTTAGCCCGCCCGTAACGGGCCACCATTGGGCGGGCCCAATCCGGGGAATTTTTCCGGGGTCCAGACGGGCTTCACGGGTTACGGGTTCCGTGCTCTCCCCTAATTACACACGCCATCATGAAGAGCTCCGTTAGGAACACGCGTTGCCTCGTTGGATTCCACGCGCTTTCATGGTTCTGATGAAGTGGACCACATGTCCAATAGACCTGCCACGTGGATTCACGTGCCACGTGTTGTCTTCCCCCTTTTTATTTTGTATTTATTAATATTTATTTCTATTTTCTACTTCCATAAATTTGTTCTGGCTCAGCTGGTAAGGCATCGCTTCTTTGCTTCCAGGTCATGCATTCGAGTCCTCTTAAGGCAGTTTCAGTTTTTTTTATTTTTTTTGTAATTTTTTTCGGATTGGGCCTCTTTGGCCCAACCGAAAAAGTGTGTGCATTGCTCTTTTCTTACAACATTGGGCCTCATTCGTCGACCCAACATGCAAGACCTACTTCTGGTGGATCCCTAGGACCTGAATCGCTCCACATTTGACCCGGTTCGCCTCTCCCAACCGCCGGCAGCCTTCCTTTTTTTATTTCTGGGATAGTTATTGTTCATCATCCCTGACCTCTGCCGGGTCAGGGGCGAACTGGGTCAGGTCCGACAGACCCAGCTCGTTTTTCCTTCGTATCTTCGCCGTCCGCCGTCTATTTTTCACGTTCTTGGTGTCTATCTTCGTCTCAACGAGCTCTACACAATGGGAATATTTTTGAAGCCTATGGCTTTCTCATTTTCTGGAAAAACTCGACGAAACACCCGAGTGGTTTTTCCACAATAACTTTGTCGTCCAGTGTCCGTTCTTCGCGTTCTTAGTATCCATGTCTTCGTTTTGATGATCTCTACACTATGGACATATTTACTAAGGCTAAAACACTTGTTTTATGAGTACCCAGATTTGAGTTTCAGTTATGAATCTCGTTTTCACTTTCCATTTTCTTCGTTTCGACTCTGACAGGCATACGATTTAAACACATGCATAAATATACAGAGATATGCATAGACAAAGCGAAAATGAACAAGCACAGGGATGAATTCAAAAAATTATTCATCAAGATCGCATGCCGAAAATGAAAAATTGAAGATATGATTCATGAAACTTCAAAAAAAAAGAAATATACACTCTGTAATCATGAACGGGTGTGCGAAAGATCATGCTTGATTCAGTGAAAGAAATTGCCATAGAAACATGCACAATCAGCAAGACTTCACGATAATGTATATACTGACATTATGCATGTCGAGTTTCATGAATATACTAGCAAAGTTTAGATCTGTATTAAAAAAATTCCTCAGGAACTCAAATTAGCTCTGATACCACTGAAGGATTCAGTCGTACCTGACAAATCGAACATTGACTGCAGATACCCACATGTTGTTTGGATCACAAGAGTGGATCCAAATATGATACACAGCAAAAAGCACAGAGAAGAGGAATGAGAGTTTCACAGAGGAGGGGAGGAAGTTTGTTCTCGGGAAGAGAGAGCCAATGTCTCGGATGATTTTCACGTATATGGTTGTTCCTCAAATAAAGGGATAATAAACACAATCGTTCCCACGCTTCCTCTGCATAACTGTTCCCACGCAGATTCAATTTTCAAATTTAAGCTTTTAGGGAAAAACAATATTTCATTCCCACATATTTGTACATTCACGTTTTTACCCTAAAATGGATTTTAGGTCTAATCCACTAAGGGTGACTCATATTCTAACAATAGTGTTATGGCTCATTTTGCCTCCAAGAAATAAGTTTTTCTACCTCAAAATATAATGATATGTTCAGTCCATGCATGGTTTGGCTCACTTCATTCATCTTTGATTTCCATGAAGTGTTTCTAAATAATCTATGATCCTCATAACTAAAACAGCGAACGCTAAATATGCACAATTATATTAAGTAATAATGTGAAAACAAAAACACCATCCACATTTCCCTATCTTTGAGTGTTCAAAATATATTTATAATATTATGAAAAGTCGTTTTAAATGAAATATATTGGCAAAAAATATATTTTATTATTTTAAAACGACAGTTTTAAATGAAAAGTCGTTTTTAAGAAAGTGATATTTAAAATATTTTTTATAATATAACCATTAAAATAATTATTTAGACCGTTTGGATTAGACCATATGATAGAGATATTGAGTGCTAATCAAATACTCAATGTAAATCGCTCGTAAACGAGGAGGAAGGTGATGGTATGGTAGGTACGCAGTAACGCAGAAATATTTGTGACGAGGATACTTCGGTCTTTTAATTTTATGATTATGAAAAGTAAATCATTTTTTCTGTACATTCTTTGTTTCCTATGATTCAATGAACCAAGCCAGCTAATAATTTGCCGCCGAACCGCGTTATTCACCTAATCCCATACCTTACAACTCTTGAAAAATCTCATCCCTTTAAGGCTTTTTTTTTTTTGTGAATACCCCTTTAAGGCTTTTACTCTATCTTCTTGGTATTCAATCGCACAATTCATCAAACATCAACACTAATCTGAAACTTCAGGTGGGGTTTTCTCATGTCCCTCTTTCTTTCTTTTTATCAACTTTGTCCGGTCCCTATATTTTAAAACCCTTTAATGCCGCTCTATGATCATAGAATGAATGATCTGTGATGTCAAATTTTGTTCTGTTCTTTTTTCTTTTTTCTTTTTTTTTTTTGGGGTGTGGTTAAAATGTATCTTTTTGTTTCGGTTTGCCTTTTTGTATGATCATTTGAATTAAGTTATTCGAATTGCACATTCTGAGTTATTGGATTTGCTGATCATAATTAGGAATATGTGGCGAGCTTCTGTCCAGCATTGCATCAGAAGGGTGCATTTTTGTGTTATCTTTTCCGTCCTTCGTTGCTTTGATATGATGATTGTGTCAATTTCGGTCAAGAATCTAGTTTTGTTGAACAAAATCCTAAACAGAAATTAGAAAGTATAGGTTCTAGTTTTACCCTGTTGCTTCGCTTTGCTTTGAATCCCAAAACAATAATCGTAATTGTTGTATATTATGCTGATCATCCTGATTCAGCAATATCAATCTCACATGGCGTTGCAAGAAAAGTTAGACCGATTCAATAAGCAGCAGCAGGCGTGTCAGTCAACCCTCGTAGGCATTGCATCTACCAGAAAGTCCGCTGCACCTACAGCTGCATCAGCTTCTTCCAATGGAAGAACTCAAGCTCCTGCTAGTAAATTTTCAAATGATACTGAGAGGCTTCAACTTATTAACAGTATTCGGAAAGCCCCCATAGGAGCTCAGATGAAGCGTGTCATTGATCTGTTGTTTGAGGTATCTATTTAAACTACGACTTTTTGCATTTTCTTCCTACTTCAATGCCCAAATATTGATCTTTTACCATGTTAAGTTTGCAATAACTACTGTCACTTGTTATTAAATAAATTGCCGGTACAAAAGCTTTCGTAAAAAATAAAAATTTAATCCTATATGGTGTCCATGTTATTGCAAAATCGTATACTTCTTGAGTTGCTAGAGCCTATTGTTGACAATGAACTGTATGATAAACTTTTCCTTATCAGAAAAGGGGGGAAAAAGACACTTCTTCTATTGGGTAACTTGACATGGGGATGCAGAAAGGGGGGCATATGAAAGTGATTTAGCAAGTGATGTTTGCTATGATAAATTGTACTTAGCATTAACATTCTACGTGTTATCAAATGCTAGAAATTTCCTAATTGCTTTAATAGAACACTGGTTTGAAGACTTACTATGGTAATCTCTTGTTACGTATGATAGGTTTGTCTTTTGTGTCCGCCATATGTAAAGTTATGGGTGTCTGTAATGAATTTATGATGGTAGCTGATAAGCTCCTGCTTGTTTGCAGACCAGACAGGCTCTAACACCTGAGAAAATAAATGAGGCATGCTATGTTGATGCTAGGGCTAACAAAGATGTTTTTGACAATTTGAAGAAAAACCCTAAAGTTCACTATGATGGGCAAAGATTCTCATACAAGGTAACATCTACATATTTGGACCTTCATATGCTCAGATGTTCCTTTAGATGATAACAAACCCTTCCTGTTCTGTCACTGTATATGGAGTATAGTCGAAGCATGACCTTAAGGAAAAAAGCCAGCTCCTCTACCTGGTACGTAAGTTCCCAGAGGGCGTTCCTGTTATTGACCTGAAGGATTCTTACCCAACTGTGATGGAGGATTTGCAGGTAAAAGATTTTTCTAGTTGCCTTTTTGTTTGATGAAGATTAGCCAAGCAGTATTAGTGAAGAAAATGAAAGCAACCAGGTATGAATATTTGCTAAAATGGCTTGAGGCCTTTGGTGCTGTTATTGTTTATTTATAGAGGGGCTGAGCCCTTATTTACAAATGTGATAATTATTATGGATCCATAATAATAGGATTGCTAACTAACAGATGCTATAATCTAGGAGCTACACTCGGAACAATTGACTGCTACAAGATAGGAACTACTCAACGGATATCTGACTATTTCAACTCTTCTAATACAATGTTGGGCTTGTTCACTACTGGGTCCAGTCTCACTTTGGGCTTTGTCTT
>JANTPZ010142301.1:13059-25230 GCA_025593235.1 Vachellia pachyceras
CAGAACAGGGCATGGTAGGGAAATTATTTCTCTCTGGTGCCTTGTGCAGCAGTGATGCTGATGTTGGGTGACTTGTAGATGAGCTTTGTTCATCGTTTAAGCTTGCCATGACGATTTGTCTTGAGATGGCTCTGATACCAAGTGAAGAAAATGAAAGCAACCAGGTATGAATATTTGTTAAAATGGCTTGAGGCCTTCGGTGCTGTTATTGTTTATTTATAGAGGGGCTGAGCCCTTATTTACAAATGTGATAATTATTATGGATCCATAATAATAGGATTGCTAACTAACAGATGCTATAATCTAGGAGCTACACTCGGAACAATTGACTGCTACAAGATAGGAACTACTCAACGGATATCTGACTATTTCAACTCTTCTAATACAATGTTGGGCTTGTTCACTACTGGGTCCAGTCTCACTTTGGGCTTTGTCTTATTGGAAGGATATTGGTTATAGAAGTATCTTTAGCTCTAACGTTGCTATGGGCTTAACAAGCAAACACAACCTGTTTCACAAAGTTAATTGCTTCTCTCTGGACTATGAACCTTTGGGACAATTTAGTGCAAATTCAGTGTTGTTTTTGAAGAAGCTTAAACAAATGGCTGCTCATTAACATTGCACGTTAGTGGGCATTGTAGGATTAGTTAACAACTTCCTAAAAACTCTTGGTTGTCCTTGAAACATTATGAGAATTACTGAGGAAATGGAGACATTTATTGTGGTTCTTGCATGAATTTGTTTTAGCTTTTCTTGCTAATCATTAGCAGCTGCAAGGTATAGCATAGGGCCAGTTATGGAATATCCTTTGAAAGAGTTTCCAACAGAAGCTTGTATAGATAGGTACCACATAGGCAAGGTTTTGTGAGGTGGGTAGATGTGGATGGATCTGTTCTATCCATGGCATTATAGCTCATTTGGAGGAATGATATGGGGTTTGAATTTATGCTAGGACATGGATTTCAGGCAACTGGAGGTCTGTAGGTGATTGTGGAAGCTACAAATAGGATCCCTAGAGACCAAAATAGAACCCAGCCATACCAGGATATCATTAGGATTAACCAATCCCTTATTAATAGGAGGTGCCAAGTGTCTGTTGTTTTTGTGTATAGAGATTAGAGAGGCTAACCAATGCGCTAACACCTTAGCTATGTGTACTCATGATATTACTGATTATTTTTGTATTTTTGATCATCCTCCACCTTGTTGTTGGAAGGTGGTGGTGATGAAAAGGGGTTGGTTTATACCTGTTGATCTGTTTAAATTCTATTGGTTGAAAGAAGTTTCAGTTTATATTTGAAAATAGAAAAAAGCCATGAAGCTTCCCTCTCCTGCTAGTCTTTGCTAATCCTTTCATATGCTGCCTACCTCTGATTGAATTTAATACGAGAAAGAATATACCTGATGTTAAGAGAATTGAGTTTCTAAATGTTCGGAAAAAGCATGCACAATGCAATGACTCGTCATTTGGTAAATGGTGTTTAATCAAAATTTGTTCTACTAGTTTAATTAACATTCAATGTTTGTACTTTTCTAGGCTCTGAAAGCTGCAGGGCAGATTTGGCTGTTGTCCAACTTTGACGCACAGGAAGACATTGCCTTCCCTAATGATCCCAGAGTGCCGATTAAGGTGGATGACGACCTAAAACAGCTTTTCCAGGGAATCGAATTGCCTCACGATATGCTTGACATAGAGAAGGATCTACAAAAGAACGGGATGAAACCTGCTACCAACACAGCAAAGAGGAGTGCTGCACAAATCCAGGGCATTTCTACCAAGCCTAAGAAGAAGAAGAAGAATGAGATCACCAAGAGGACCAAATTGACCAATGCTCATCTTCCAGAGCTTTTCCAGAATTTATCCTGACATTGATGATGAATCTGCTGCAAGAATTCAATGAAGCCCCATATGGATGATCAATTTTATTACGAGGAATTGATCATGTCATGCTGACCGGCAAAGTGCAAATTCTGGCCATTCCTTCATTATTTAATTATAGAAGAATCTATTTAAGAGAGCGTAGCTGGAAGACAATCTCTGATGACATTTTCAACTATGAGCAAGAGAACAAAATCAAGTCGGCGGATAGGGTCATTTAGAAGGAGTGAAAAATATTCACAAGGCTTGATCTGTTGCTGAGTGTTACTGGTTAAAGGGGCTGTTGTGACATTATACACCTTTGATACACAAAAATCATAAACGCATCAATACTGAAATCTATATCGAATGTTGATATTGCTCTCAACTGGCGCTTTAAAGTGTTGTATGTGTTTCTGTCCTTGTGTTGACATGTTCTGTTTTAGGCTAAAATCGCTAACGAAACCAAATATGATTAAGGTATGTTTGGTTTAGCTTAAAATAAGTATTTTTATGTTATATGAGACCAAATTCACTTCAATAAAATGGCTAAGGAGACCAAATACTGCTTATATGGTCTTTAAGGTTAGTCGATCTCTTTTAGATAAATTAAAGAAGTTAAATAAATTATTTTAAAAAAATTATATCTATGGCATTTCTCTAAACCATTTATTTAACTTAAAATATATAATATATATATATAATCTAACTATACACATAAATAAATACTTTTAAGTAATTTATTTAGTTTCTTTAATCTCTTTATAAAAGTCAATTAATTTTTATATTAAAATCTAGAAACAATATGATTGAATGGGTGTTTCATTTAGCTCAAAATAAGTATTTTTACTTTTTTTTAGATAAAATTCATCTCACGTATTCATTTTATACATCATAACATTACTTAAAATAAACTAATCTCAAAGCTCACATAGTAAGTACTGTTGCAAGATTGTAAAATGGGTTTGGCTTCCATCAAAATCATTTTCTTTACTACTCCACGTAATCATTTCATCACCATTAAATCAAAACAAATGAGGGTCCAGATTTAATATTTCATAAAATAAGTATTATAAAATATAAAATAAATAAATTTAAACCATTAAAATATAGTCTACATGATTTATAAATGCAACATATACAAGATAATAAAATTTTTAACTTATAAACTATTATAATAGGAATTTTATAAAATATTAAATCTAGACCCTCCATTATTTGATCTTAGGGTAGAGATATGATTTTGATGAAATATTTAGGAAAATCGAAAATGGTTCTGAGAAAATCAACTCCCCTGTAAGACTGGTATTGATTGCTGATTTACTTTGCTTGGTTAGCACAAGATAGTTTTGGGGGATTTTTACGCTCATGATCAACCCCTTACCTTGCATTTGAGAGATGGGGGATGATGAAAGGTAGTCCCTTTTGATATATTTAAAAACAACATCATTGAAAAATAAATATAGCGGGTGGTTATCCCCATTTGTGTTCTGCATTGATTACATCTTGGTCTCCAGAGAAACTAGTTATCTGTAAATTTTATTCACGTATTCTAACCTTATAGTGTTACTTTCAGTATAAGGGTTGATATTTAAGCGGTTCTCTTTTGCATGTAATGCCTTTTTTAAAAAAAAAAAAAAAACACAGCGGTTTTGCAAGGTCCAGATTTAGATGTGCTTCAATTAATTAGTAGGATAAGCGATTTGCAATCAATATTGAGATAATTTTGATTATCTTCCTCCAAAGGGAATAAATCACAAACCGCGCTTTAGATGGTTTAAACTTTTCCATGCACAGTAAGTTTGCTAAATTTGAAGTTTCTATACACATCAAAAAATGATTGTTTTCATGATATAATATTTCAAGTCAGGCCTCATGGGTACAGAAAACTCACAATTCTTCTACCAAATGGAATAAAAAGAATCATAAAGTCACTGAACAGGTACACACCAAATGCCGAATATGTTGATCCCTCAGACTTTTTCTGGCTTTTATAATCAAAAGCACTTTGTCGAAGAAGCACATAGATATTCTCCCTTCAAGCCTTAGAATGGCTCGTGGCAGCATTTCTTCTTGCACAGCATCCCACAAAGTATATAATGGACTGCCATTGCACATCACATTTTTAATCAGATTTAAAGCATATGTAAGGAAATGCACTATTCATTACTAAAATTTGGACAATATTTGGGTGTTTGAAGTTCTTTCGGTGAAAATATAATACTACTTGTGGAACTGCAAACTAGATCTTATATTTAAGAATAGAGCAAGGTGGTATATGCAAGAACCTTTACAAAAGACCTAATATCTTAGTGTTAAATCATTAGAAAATCTTTGCTTATCATAATTTTTTATCAAAAATGTGTCAGGGATCTGCTTTTTCCTACCATCATTGGCTTTATTCTTTGTCCCTATCTCTTCTAAATGTAGAGTAAAACTTAGACCTTTCCTGGGAAATAATTTGATGAATCTCACAAAAGGTGCAGGAATGTCTTACCAACACAACAAATAAGACAACATTAAATATTGCAACGATTCTCCACTCAGTTTTCATGTATTGTGCGACGCCGGCCCTGTCAACATAAAATAAAGAAAACATAAGCTTAGCTGATTAACTTGTACATCTAAAGAGTTGGAATGGGTTGGACAAGCATGCTTACTTGCAAGAATCACAATCATAACATTTGACAGTCTGAGAGTTTTTGTACCGTTTGCAGTCATGGTTAGGGCTAACTGGATGAAAGGTCAAGTCATAGTATGATGCATTTACAGCAGGATATCCACATCTGAGTTACACAGAAGAATGTCAGTAATCTTCAATGATGATTGTTTTCAACTGGTAAACCTTTGAGAAAGGAAGGCAAATGGAACCTACTTAGAAGGAGGTCTGCAACAGCCAGCCTCTATCGGAGACAATTTGGCTAATTTATACTGTTTAAGAGTCTGTAAAATGCAAAGATTGGAAAGAGAGATAATAAGAATCGTTCGTGCAGATCATAACAGAGTTAAATACAGTAACATGATAGAAGCATGTGGACCTTGTATTTTTTTGATAGCTTATTGCAGTCTTCAGATTTGGCAAGACAACTCCTCAGGCGAGCCCAGTTATGAGAATTGTTCAACTACAAACAAAAGGAACAGATCAACTAAATGGTTGTTGAACTTTATTGTTGGATTCAAGTGTTGGCTTTAGTTCTCTAGGTTGGCTACAAACTTACTTGTTTGATGAACCACGAGCTATAATCTTCCAGTTGATACTCTTTGTACCTAACAAGATAAGACATTCCTTCTGTTGTAGTCAAGCAGTAACAGAAATAACTTGAAAACATCATCAATATGCAGTACAGAATTGAAGGACCATAACGAAGTATATATCTATATCCAGTACAAGGTAAAGCTTGGGGGCTGGGTTAAACCCGCATTCTAGTGCCACACAGATGCCCTTGGTGCCACTCGGCCGAGATTCCATTGGCTTATATATCTATATCTATATTTATATAGATATGAAGTGCTTGTATTCTTACCTCAAGCCAGCCACACTATGACCTGATCCATTATTAGTCACAATGAACCTGACACAATAATGAGATTACAAGACACAAATGAGTATCCAAAATCCATGAGCCAAGCTGTGATGCAATTGAGACAACGGAGGAAAAAATAATGAAGCATACATCCAAATTTTATTGTACTTTCGCCTAATTTTGACAATTCTTTATTAGATATGTATTGCATTTAAAACTCTAGCATATAATTAATTGAGATCATTATGCTTCACTTTTATTGAGATGAATAAGCTTAAACCATGACAGCTTTTACCCAGCTCCTTGAAAATTCAATTTTAAGTCTAAATGCATATAATTAACTGTATAAGCTCTATATTTTATCACTTGTTTACAACTCTGAGAAATCAGTATTGTTGAAAATAACTACAAATAGATCAGATGTTGTGCAAAACTAATAAACAGAGCGCCCATATCAAGTCCTCAATGCCTAATTAATCAATAAACCATTTAAGAATTAAGACAGCAAAGGAATTTTTTTTTAATCAGAAAGTAAATCTGCTGAGACATTCTAATTGCAGAAAAAGCATATGGACATCCAGCTATCACACTAATGTAAATGCAGGGACAATTTGTAAGAAGCAAAGGATAACATATACACTAACAAGAATGTGATCAAACAATTTGAATACTTACGCCAATACAGTGAAGACCAGAATGGCTATTAAGATGAAGCAGAGTGTGATCAGATACTGCAAGTGAAATGTCAAGGATGATACCAGAAACGAGAATCTAAAATAAAATTCTTTAAGGTTTTGGTTAGGGGCAGTGGATTGATACAATGCAAGGTCAAATATCTGTATACAGTGCATTCAAAAAAAGGAAAAAATAGAATATGTCACTCTCTTCCAAAAGCATGGCTCAAGATTAAATTTAGAAATGCATGTAACCATCATAGATATTCATCTGATAAGGATACAACCCATAACAATATAGAGCTGTTTTTTAGGGCACCGAAGAAACCGATCACAGATCTATAAAATTTAAAAAACTTGGATTAGAGGACAATCCACAAGAAGAAAAATTCCAACCATAGTAAGATAATAAAGTTAATAAGACAAGCAAGGCTGACATTATGAAGATGAATGCTCCAAGGCCTATCACTGGCAGAGTGAGAGACTTCCTACAGCCATCATGATGATTGTTCATCAATATTCCAAATATTATTACGGCAACAGCCAAAAGCTGCACAAGAAGAATATTAAGCATCAACCAATAAAGAAAGAAAGAAAGAACAAGTACTACTTATGTCTAAATTCTATCTGTTGTAGACCTCATGAAGTAGTGTCTAATATCACCATTTTTCATCAACATTTCTTTTCTAACTTGCTATCAACCAAATAAAGTAGCTAGAGAAAGAAAATGTAAACAGAAGTATAGGAAGCATCTAAAAATCGTAGATTTGAACGTGTTCAGCTGTACATGAAAGTAAATAAGCAAGAACAGTTATGAGACCCCAGGAAATCATTTGACCGAATAAGCAGCATTGATAGGTGGAGAAAAGAAAAAAAAAATCGAAACTAGGGAAAATGGAACAAGTCCAAACGAACTTTCCAGCAGAGGAAGCTGAACCCATTTAAAGACGATTTTAAAACAAAAAAGAAAGGGGTTACGCAAAAAAAATGGGTATGCTTACAAAATGCAGCTCAGAATCGCCATTAAAGAATAAGAATCAACTAAAAAAACATGCTGGAAAACACAATGAAGAAAGTAAACAGAATCATACCATGGTGAAAAAGTTGATCCATTTGATTACAAAGTTACTAGTTCCGACTCCCATTTTCCCCTTTCCTCCTTTGCAGCACGCGAAGAGGGAAAAAGGTTGGAGATGTCAGAAATTCGCAGCTCGAACGTTTACCAGAATATTTTCCTTTCGCTTCTTTATCTTCAGAAAAAAGGAAAGGAAATTGAAAAGGAAGAAGAAGGAACAACTCCTTGTTGTCAGCACTTGAAGGAGCACTTGCACTCCAAGGAAACCAGAGAGCAAAGAGGCATTCAGGCGTGGGATAATGATAGAGAAGAGGGGCATTTTCGTCAGCCCAAATACATTAGCACTTTATACTGTACACATGATTTTGTGTTCCCCACGTTCACAGCCTGTAATTAATCTAAGGCGTTAAGAAACCCAAGACTATAACACAATGTTTTTGTTTGTAAAAATTTATTTACTTTTTATAAATATATTTAACAATATTTTTTGTAAAATGAGATAATCTTCTCCACATATTTATCTCGATTTATATAAAAGTATTTCTCTACTACGTTCCCAAACGGATACAATAATA
The DNA here is from genome assembly GCA_025593235.1 of Vachellia pachyceras. Classification (NCBI taxonomy): domain Eukaryota; kingdom Viridiplantae; phylum Streptophyta; class Magnoliopsida; order Fabales; family Fabaceae; genus Vachellia; species Vachellia pachyceras. Next base: position 20,766 of record JANTPZ010142301.1, read on the forward strand.
CCTTTTCACATATTTAATTATTTCATTTGAAACACACCAAATATTTTCCTTTATTTACTTTTTTATAGTTTAAATTATTTCAAAATATATAAAAATAAATTAGAAAAAATTTGAGTAGAATTTTATTTCAATTCAGTATGAAATATTTTTTAATTAATTCTAGATGTTTGTCAATCACCCTTCAATTGCATGGAAGATTTTTTTTTTTAAATTTTTGTTATATGAAGTGACCAGTCTTGATGCCAAAAAAAAAGGGCCCATCTTTAAACTAATATACAATTTTAAATTTTGAGATATGGTTCTTTTAAATAATTATTTTCTCTTAATCCTTTATTTTAATTTTCCCACACAGGAAGTTATATTTTCACTAAAAATATGATAAGATAAATATAAGAAATTATATAAAGCATAACCGTTGGTGTAATATAATTAAATTCTAATATAATCTTTAATCCTTAAAGTTTATCTTCATTTTGATTTTGATCAAATTTAAAATTAATAATTTTGGTCAATTAAGTTTTATTTTATTTAAACATTAGTCTTATTCAGTATGAAATATTTTTTAATTAATTCTAGATGTTTGTCAATCACCCTTCAATTGCATGGAAGATTTTTTTTTTTTTAAAATTTTTGTTATATGAAGTGACCAGTCTTGATGCCAAAAAAAAAGGGCCCATCTTTAAACTAATATACAATTTTAAATTTTGAGATATGGTTCTTTTAAATAATTATTTTCTCTTAATCCTTTATTTTAATTTTCCCACACAGGAAGTTATATTTTCACTAAAAATATGATAAGATAAATATAAGAAATTATATAAAGCATAACCGTTGGTGTAATATAATTAAATTCTAATATAATCTTTAATCCTTAAAGTTTATCTTCATTTTGATTTTGATCAAATTTAAAATTAATAATTTTGGTCAATCAAGTTTTATTTTATTTAAACATTAGTCTTATAATTTAATAAAATTTTGAACATTTTACCATTTTTGGTGATGAAAATCAATAATTTTAAAATTAAAAAATTAAAATTAAAATGAGGATAAATATAAGGGATTAAAAATTATATTAACATTTTGATTATGTTTTAGCATAAGTTTGATATGATTACTTAATTATTAAGGAAACCACAGGAGAGAACAAAGAAGTAAAATGTAGAAGAGAAATTGGGCTTGTTTGGAACAATGTTTCTAAAAACTAAACGCACGTTCAACAGTATTTTTCCGTAAAATGAGATAATCTTCTTCATATATTTAACTCGACTTACATAAAAATACTTCTCTACTGTATTTTTAAACGGCTTATTAAAAGTGTTCCCAAACTCCGAAGTATGGCCTAATTTAACGGTCAAAAAGGAAGTGTTGAGTGTTGACGCATGTCAAGGTGCTTCGCACGCTAACAATCCAACCAAAATATTAAATTCATAAAATAATTTTCCAATTCAAAACATTTGGTCCAAAATGACATGTAAGACCCTCAAAGAGGAATATAATAACATTTATGTCCCGACAATTCTCAAAAGTCAAAAATACTGAAATTGTGATTATACTAGCCAAAGGAACTTTGGAAAAGAGAAAAAGGGAAAACGTTTGATGCATGAAAATGCCCTCAAAGCATATAAGCTTGTGTTTTTTGCCAAAAAAAAAGAATATATTTTAATACATTCTAATTTCTGTGCGACCTATGAAACTTGTGAATTGCTCGCGTCATCCTGCTTTCCTTTTTATGCCCCGTTTGGTATACGGAACTGATTTTAATGAAAGTGGAACTGAAATTAAAAGTATGTTTGGTATGCGAGAAGAAGTGAGGTATTATTTTAATTTAATATTGTGCAAAGACTAATATACCCCCTTATTAAGCTTCTCTCTCCTCTACCGATTCAGACTCCTCCTCCTCGTCGTTGCCCACCGTGTTGCCGTCACCCACTTCATCGCCGTCGCCCACCATCATCGCAGTTCACCATCTTCGCCGCCTTTCGTCTTCGTCACAGATGGAAGACCACCGTCGAAGAACACCAACAAAGACCTCACCGAGCCAGATCTCCACCTCCGAGCCAGATCGAAGACCTCGCCGAGCCAAATCTCCACCTCTGTCGCCCACCTCCGTCGCCCAGGCAGATTGAAGACCTCCGCCGAAGGAGCCAAATCAAAGAACTCCACCATTTCATTGTCTTCATCGCAGATCGCTCGCCTCCGTCGCTCGCCTCCGTCACCGAGGAAGAAGGAGACCACCCACCTTCGTTGCCCACTTCGTCGCCAGCTAGTCATCGCCCACTTCATCATGCAGTCGTCGATCTGAGAATCAGTGAGCGGAGAGATGCAGGATGGTATAATGATCATATGTTTTCATTTCCATGGAATTCATCTCAATTACATAGGTATTGCTGGGAACTCATATGAGTTCCATGGAACCCATTTTCACTTCCATAGAAGTGGGTTCTCACAAACCAAATAACACAATTTTTCAGTTCCAACCTCAATTCCACTTCCATGGCTTCATTTCCAGCATACCAAATGCAGCATTAATGTAGATGTGGGCATTGCAAGTTACGACTTGCAAAGCTTCAATGTGTTTATCTATTTTTTTCTATAAAAACACAAAATGATATATTCCATTTATTTTAATATTAAAGTTAATTTGACTTTTTTAAAGATTAAGAAAACCAAATAAATTGTTTATTATATTATATTTATCGTTTTATTTTAAATTAATTTGAATGATTTATAAACTAATCTTTAATATATTGATATACTTAAATAAATATTTTTAGGTAAAATTTTTTTAATTTTTTCTAAAAAATAATCAATTTTTATATTAAGGACTGGAGATGGTATTAAAGTATGCTTAACCTCGAAGTCAAGATATCTTTTTTTTCAACAATTGTTTTCCTCTCTTTCAGTTTTCTCCATTAATTTTACTTCTTTTCCGCACTTATGTACAAGGTTATCAAACCCTGACTGGTGGCTGAACTAAATAAGGCAGTGGGTTAAAGGTCAATGAGTAACGCCTGAGTCAAACTGATGAGGAATAAAAAAATTAAAAAATAAATCTCATTACACATTGACAAAATCAAATTATCCAAAAATGAAAATTTCAAAAATTAATAAGTAAATTCCATTATTAACAAAGTAACAATTACAAAACTAATCATATACTTATAACTTATCCAACATTATTTATAGTTTCTAAATATGCATTTTGCCAAAATACCAAAATATATATATATGATAAGGAGTTCTATTTTTTATTTTTTTAACTTTTAAATTGAAAATTTAAAAAATCATTATTTTTTAAAAAATAATTAAAAAGATGAGTATATATATACAAACACAACAGTAAACCTGTGTAAGGAAGCGGTTCTGTTTTTTTTTATTTTTTACCTTTCGAATTTTTTAAAAAATTAAGTATTTTAGTTTTTTTAAAAAAATTAAATTTTGAGAGAGAAAAAGTAACCTGATAGACCCATAAACCAGCCAGATCGACTAGGTTGACCCAATTCATTATAGATCACACCAGGTTAACCCAACTCGGATTTATTTATCAAACCAGACAAGATCAAAGGCTAAATCGCCTACACAACCTATCCAATACCATCAAATCTACTCATTCTCCCTATTTTTTTAATGAGATTCTTTGACATCCAATACCATCAAATCAAATTTGAACAGTGAGTCTAATTAAAAGAACATGATTTTTCTTTTCAATCTACGAGATTCAAACCCTAATCTTATTTAATTAAAATTTCCTAAAGTTAACTGTAAGTCAGAATTTGCAGGAGAACTAGGAGAACTTCAACGGAAAACAAAACAAAAACTTGCAATTAACTTTGGCATGTGAAATTGTCATAATTTTTTTTGCTAAGTTTACAAAGCTCATCCATGATGGTCCGAATCAAGCAGGAAAAAGAAAAAATAAAGTGAAAGAAAAGAAAAATGCACTTGATAATCTGGAGGAACACGTTGCTCAAGCTTAGGCTCTAGCCTTTCTTCAACAATCAACGATAACAACACAAAAATTGTACAAAATTATAAACAAATACAAGTTGATTTATGCATGCCACTATGCAGGATTGGATGTATAAAAGTACAACGCTATTATCAACAACCAAATCTTTAATTTAATTTAAACAAATGAATGTATAAAATTCAAAATCTGCTTCCATTGGCAATACCATTTTGACCCTTTCTCATATAGCATATACTTCCTAGTATACTTCTCCCTCCACCAGCTTTTAGCACAATATGCTCCATAGATTGCAGATTTATAGTGTGTTCTCAGTTGAATGCACAATAAACAACGATCAACCCATGAGTTGCTTACCTGTACAATCCTTATTATTCTACTCTATTCGTACATGTCAGAATTGCTGATTTCATCTTTTCTTTATCCAAAGATGTTTGAACCATCACCTGTTCAAGATGTTTTCTTTTGTTATATTTCAGCCAACACACACACACACAC